>WOXC01011415.1:0-116964 GCA_011680675.1 Gymnobelideus leadbeateri
GTGTGTTTTGTTGTTCTTGCCCTGCATAGTATGCTCGAATAGACTTTCTTGCCTTCCCCTTCTCCTTTTCAGCTTCCTTCCTTCCCATTGTGACTTCCTGTTTCTTAGTTTCTCAGGCTATGAGTTTGGGGCCTGATCCTTGACTTTGAATACCTCTGGGTGGCTAGTTTATGGCTAAGTCAGGGAAGTCAGTGAGGAATGTAGATGTGTAGGTGGGGATGAGTCTGACTGCTTCAGATTTCTGCCTCTATACCCCTGGGCTATAAGTAGGCTTTTGTTGGTGAGGTGAGGTAGGGCTTGTTGGGTCCCCTCCCTCTCTTCTCTTCAGATTCCTGGCTGTCTCAGTTACACCCCTTCTTGGAGATTCTCAAGCCTGAGGCTATTTCCATTAACTTGGGATTTCAATCTGGGTGGGAGACTTATCTTTGGGTTTTCTGCTTCCTGAAGGAGGGATGGGAGGATCAGAGCAGCTAGAATTTACTTTGCCATTCCAGCCCCTGTATTATACAGGCAGGCAGTTTCTAAACTTCCAGGCTGGGGGCTGAATGCAGCCTGAGAAGCCACTCTCTCCACTGGGGGCCCAACTCTCCTACCTGGCTCCAATGATCCGTTCCCTCTGCGAGATGACTGCGATTCTTCTTTGGTAAGTCTGCAGGCTGGGGCTTTTTCTCTCTCTGGTGTAGTCTGCTTGTCTGCTCTTAGGTCTGAGCTGTGCAGACCCCACGCGCTCTGCGCTCGACCTGTGCGGACACACTGGGCAACCTCCTGGGCTGGATTCTGCCACACTCTGTCTTCCAGTGGGCTAGGTCTAATGTTCTAAGGTCCCTCTGACTTCTACCAATCCAGTAATTCTTCCAACTATGTTGATTACTATGAGTTGATATTGGATAGCATTGTGCTAAGGTTAATGATGTAATAATAGAAGATGATAAAATAATGAAATAGCAATTTCTGAACATTAGTAGTTGATGAGACTAAACAGCAAGAGTAGATTTTACACAACTCCATAAATCTCCCAAACAAATTCAGAGGAACCATTAGAAGCAGAAGGGGGTGGGATGGAACGAGAGGCAGACTATGGTTAAGGTAGCATAAATGGTTCAAGCCCAGCCATTCTCAGTCATATGCATACTTGGATCCTGGCTTACATATCAGGCAGGCAGGTGGTCAACAAACATTTATTGATCACCTACTATGTGCCTGGCACTGGGACTTTTCTAGCCTCCCAGGGAAATACCAACATACCTCATTTGTGCCACTTCTCCCAATGTAAAGCATCCAGGGCCATGATCTCAAGTTTGCAAGGTCACCCAGAAAGACAAGTGTTGAAAGCTCCAGACCTTCTTCAGTTAGGCACTGTAAGATTCTGGGAGCTTTGCCTACTATCTACTTCTCCAATCTCTCCTACACTATACTGAAATGTTCACAAGGATTATATCAGTCTAATAACTGACACTTAACGAAAGTGCAAAGATATCTAAGAAACCTACGGAAGCCAGGAGGAATATCAGATGCACATCATTATGGATTCTTGAAATTCCATGTTCTTTTTTAAAAATTTATTTAGTTTTAGTTTACAACATTCAGTTCCACAGGTTTTTGAATTCCAAATTTTCTCCCCCTCCTTCTCCTCCCCCTCTCCCCCCCAAGACCACATGTAATCCAATACTGAATACTTTCTCCAAAGAACTTTTGCTTATGTAAGTGATATCTATTGATATTTGCCATGTTAGAAATTAAAACATCTTTACATTATTGTCGAAATAGTTTTTTGGGGTTTTTTTTTTTTTTTCTTTTTGGAGGGCAGTTGGGGTTAAGTAACTTGTCTAAGGTCACACGGCTAGGTTTTTGTTTGTGTGTGCGTTAAGTGTCTGAGGCCGGATCCGAACTCAGGTCCTTCTGAGTCCAGGGCCGACGCTCTACTCACTGCGCCACCTAGCCGCCCCTCCATGTTCTTTTTAACAGCTCCTCATTCCCCTCTTCCACCTCGTGAACACCAGCCTTATAAAGGATTCACCCTGTGCTTATCAGGGTGATATTTAGAATTGTAAAGCAACTTAATGAATGTCAGATTACTCAATAACTGAGCCATATGTTGTTGTTGTAGGGTTTTGTTTTGTTTTTTGCTCACTTGATTTTACATATCACTTGATCCCACATAGCATGATGTTGCCTCTCAAAAAGACTAAACATCTAGAAAATCTTCATCCCTTAAGGATAGTTTTTAATTTTTGAAAATTAGCCAAAAGTTATTAGGACTCAAGTGTAGTGATCAAAGCAAAGAATGGAATTTTTGTTCAAAAATGAGGCGTAACAACAGGATAATGACACAGACTAATTTGTGTGTTTCCCCTTCAGTGCTAAACCTACTATCCTCTGATCCTAAACTTGTCATGAAGGCAATTCCCAAATATCAATCAATAAACATTTACTAAGTGCATACTATATACCAGTCACTATGCTAAGGACTGAGAATATACAAAGAGGCAAAAAACAGTCCCTGCCCTCAAGGAGCCTACGATCTAATGGAAGAGACAATATTTAACACATTTTTGCAAAATGATAACATCATTAGAGGGCAACTAGGTAGAGCAATCAATCAAGTGGTGGACCTGGAATAGGGAAAACATCTTTCTGAGTGCAAATCCTGCCTCAGACACTTACTAGCTATGTGTCCCCAGGCAAGTCACTTAACCCTGTTTACCTCAGTTTCCTCATCTGTAAAATGAGCTGGAGAAGGAAATTGTAAACCACTCCAGCATCTTTTCCAAGAAAACTCCAAATGGGATCATAAAATCAGATAACAACTAAATAATGCACCCTCTGAAAAATAAAAGTCATATCCTGATGTTCTGAAGGGAACTCTGGACTGGCTTGAACCTCAGAGTATATTATTCAAGAGATAACTCAAGATTAAATTTGATCCATCTATTAGAGGTCAAGATCTGACCCTTTGACTACATGTGCCTTGGTTCATAATTTCCTGAGGAAAAGAGCCCTAGACTTGGATTTGGAGGACCTGTGCTTGGGTCCCTGGGAGAGATGACACGGATGGCATGGAAGATCCCCACAGTTTTATTATTTCATTTTCTGTGTTCTAAGGACCCTTCTGGCTCTACCATTCTGTGTTCTAAGTTCCCTTCCAGCTTTTTGAAGTGACTATGTACATAAGTCCTTTCTTTTTCTTCTTTTTTATTTTTTAAAGGTTTATTGATGTGTTTTGTTTGACATCACAAACATTTACAGATTATTTCAGTTCTGTGAAAAGTGCAGAGTAAAATTTAAATAAAATCAATAATATAATGACTTCATCTGAGAGAGCATGCAACATTCCACATCTATAGTTCTCTCTCTCTCTCTCTCTCTCTCTCTCTCTCTCTCTCTCTCTCTCTCTCTTTCTCTCTCTCACTTTCTCTCCCTCCTTCCCTCTCTCTCACTTTTTTTTTACAATGATAACTTTTTATTTTTCAACTTTTAAAAGTTCTAATTTTAGACAGATTCTTGAACTGGTGGTTCATAGCCATCAGCCCTTTCTACTTTTGTGCCTGTTTCATCTCCTGAAGGTTTTCCAGAGCCACCACCTTCACCATGCAGCTCCATTAGTTTTCCCAATTTAAATTTGGGTTTCTTAAGCATCTTGACTTTTCGTACAAATACATCATGGAGAGGGTAAATGGACTGGCAAGCCTTTTCTATGTCCTTTCCAATGCTGTCTGGAATCAGTTTATTGACAACTTTTTTCAAGTCATTCGTCTACACCTCTAGGGTCGATTTCCATCATTTTCTTACGAATTTGACGGACCTGTTGGTGCTGGGCATAAGAGGTCTTACGGATCTGGTTGTTGCGCTTTTTGGTAAAACCAACACAAAAGAGGCGGAGCAAGTATCCATCGGTAGTTTTGACATCAACATGGGCTTCAATCATAGTCTGCAACTTTTTGACCATGGAGCACATCTTGTCCCGGGTAAGGTCCATTCCATGGAAATTAGTCAAACAATTTTTACCCTGAACATCTTCAGTAATTAACTTGAACTTACGAAAAGCAACCTCATCATTCTGCAGATCAGCAAGGCTCACTTCAAAAACTCGACCCTTGAGACCATCAGAGGCAATTTTTGTTCCTTGAGTCCTTGTCACCAATGTCTTGCCAATATTTCGAATGTTGAACATAGCTGGTGCTTTTACATCATACCAATCCTTCTTCGAAAATGGATCAACCACTTTCTTCTTGGCTCCTTTTTTGCCGCCTTTGGTGAGGTGTTTATTCTTGCCCACCACCATGATCCCGCTCTGAAAGCCAAAAGCTCACTTTTTTTTAAAAAAGCAATTGGAGTTAAATAACTTGCTCAAGGTTACATGGCTAGTCATTATTTATGTGTGGGTGCTCATTTTCTGAGGCCAGATTTGATCTTGGGTCATCCCAACTCCGAGGCCGGAGCTCTTACTCACTGCACCACCTAGCCGCCCCTTTTAGGGCAATTGGGGTTAAGTAACTTGCCCAAGGTCACACGGCTAGGTTTTTGTTTGTGTGGGTTAAGTGTCTGAGGCCGGATCCAAACTCAGGTCCTTCTGACTCCAGAGCAGGTGCTCTACTCACTGCACCACCTAGCCACCCCCTCTCACTCACTTTTTAAAATTAACCAAAATCTATTTTTCTCCCCCCATCTCCAACTCCATTAAATCATCCTTTCCTTTCCAATCAACATTGTCTGATTTATACTCTACCAGTCCCTCACTGACTTAGAGCGTGACACCATCTCAGAAATTCTCTCTGACTTCCATATCTGTATCAATATAGAATAAGAACTTCTATTCTTGTCAAAGAAAAACTAACAGAAATTCATTGGTTCCACAGAACTTTTAAACAAGTGAGAAAAAGGAAAATACTATACTATTTTTATTATCAATTATTATTATTATACTATTAGGTATTATTCCTATAACAACTTCAAAATTTCCACTATAGAGAAAAAGCATGTCACTGACAGAGAAAGCATGTCAATTTTGACAAATGGTAATCTATTCATGTGAAACATATTTACATGAAAGTGCAGTATTTTTCAAGAGATGAAATGCCTTTAGGAAATAGACTTTGGAGAATGGAATAGGGATTTCTTGATTCCCCAAACAAGTGAATGAATGACAAGGCATCTGAATATATCCCTAGACTCTAAATGGAGAGAATCCTGCTCTATGAAAGGTTAGGTACAGGCCAAATTTAGTTCTTAAACTGCTTTGGTGCCCCAGAGATCTTAGAAACACAATGGTTTCCTTGGCCATTCATTCCCCTTGGCTTTCTCAATCATCTAAGTCTTTTGAAAGTGGCTGTTAAATCTCACAGGCAAAAAAAAAAAAAAATCATAAGTAAATGCTGCAAAATTATAAAGAACAATCATGACCAAAAGAAGATATATTGGAATATAATACTGCCCTACTCTGTGTCAGAGGTGAGAGGTCCACAGGTGTTGTACATTGCACACATTTTCAGACTTTCTGAACAATTATGTTGATTTTCCCCCTCTTTTTTTAATCTATAAAAATACCATCTTTATGTGGGATGGCTCTCTGGGAGGGAGGAGGGATCCTGGGGAGAAACTAAAAAAGCAATAAAAACTTTTTTTTAAAGAAAATGATTGTTAGGAGGTTCAAGTGAGGTACTGAATATAGTATTTTGCAAACTCTAAGGCATTATGTAGATGTTAATTGTTTTTGAATCAGATTATGAACCCACATGATGTATTTTGCTAACTTTTTAAAAAATGAAAAACTGTTCTGAGTATTAATTTGGACCAGGAAGGATCAGAAAGCAGAGAAACAGATAATCCAAGAAACAGGAAGACTCAAAGTTTGTGGTTCCATTATAATGACCATTAGGACTTACTTAAAAATACATTTCCCTATTTGCTTTATGTAAGATCAGAAGAGCAAATAAAGGAGAGTGGGAAAATGTCAGGCTTTTGAGTCAGAAATTGAACATTCAAGTCTCAGCTCTTTCATTCACTAGTTGTGTCCATGACCGAGTCACTACTGCTGACCCTCAGTTTCCTTATCTGAAAATGGGAAAAATAATACTTGTAATAATTTCCTCATGGGCAGCTAAAGCTCTGAGACTGAAGCTGGGAAGACTAAACTTCATGAGTTCAAATCTGGCCTCAGACATTAGCTATGTGACCCCAAAGAAGTTACTTAACCCTGTTTGCCTCAGTTTACTTATCTATAAAATGAACTAGAGAAAAAAATGGCAAACCACTCCAAGATCTCTGCCAAGAAAACTCCAAATGGGATCACAGAGTCGGACTTGACTGAAAAATGACAATAACAATAACTTCCTCATGGGTTCGTTTTGAGAAAAGTACTTAATAAATGTGAATTAGTATTATCTTCCATTGAATCATAGAATTACAGAATTGGACCTCAAAGGTCATGTGGTCTCTGGTTTCCCTCAAATCCCAGGTAAAATTCCACCTTCTATAAGAAGCCTTTCCTGATTCCCCTTAATGCTAGGACCATTTCTTTGTTGATTATCTCTAATTTACTCTGTAAATAGCTCATCTGTACATAACTGTTTTCATATGATCTCTGCCATCAGACTGAGTTCCTTGCAAGTAAAAACTATCTTTTGCCTTTCTTTGTATTACTCATGTCCAGCACAAAGCAAGTGCATAAATACTGCCTGGTGACTATTTAACTGACATGAAGTTTAAAGTTGTTGCCATGGACAATAGGGAGTCATTGCAAGCTCTTGAGCAAGAGAATAACATGATAAGACCATTTAGGAAGATTGGAACTTTTCACATGAGAATTGATACAAGATAACTCCAGCAGATTAGACAAGAGCCAGAGTTTTACAGTCTTCTCTTGAACCAGGGGTGGGGAATCTGTGGCTTCCAGGCCACGTGTGGCCCTCTGACGGAATCCAAATGTCGTGGAACAAATCCCCTTTAAAAAAGGATTTGTTCTGTAAAACTTGAACTCAGTCAAAAGGCCTCATTCAAGGACCTAGAAGGCCACCTGTGGCCTTGAGGTCACAGGTTCTCCACCCTGTGGACTTTCCAAAATGAAGGCAAAACCACTTCATTGTAGCTTTTCTGGAACCCATCACAAAGGAAGACCATTTGTACAGATCTTCCTCAAAGACAGAAGAGGGTAAATTGCAAAATAAAACAAAGCCATTGTGCAAATTGGCCATATTGGTAGACAGCAATATATGAATTCCTATAAATCAATAGACAAAATGAATTAATGGTGACAATTTCCAATCACTGCCCCATAAAACAAAAAGGGCAGTTTCCTCTTCAAAGGAAAGGTTGCCTCAGTCCCAGTTTAACTGATACTCAAGAACCTTCCAGGTTTTAAATGTGCAGCTTTCAGAAACTAACTTCAGCTCTGAGACAATAGGAGTAGCACAGATCTGGCTGTGTGACCTCAGTCAAATCACTTCAGACCTCAGTTTTCTCACCTGTTAAATGGGAGTTCTATTAGATAAGCTCTTAGGTCTTTTCCAACTTTAAATGCAGTGACTCCAAAATGTTTTTGAACAAGGAACAAATACATTGGGGAATTGAGTCCCATGTGAAGAGCTGACCAGATCAACCCCATAAACACATTTTGAATAATCAAAGTTTAAAAAAAATGCTTATTAAGGTCCTTCTTTGTGTTAAGCATTAGAAATACAAAGACCAAACTAAAACAGTCCCCAATCTTTTCTTTTCCAGGATGAGACAGCATGTGCACATACATATATTTGTCAAATAATTAATTATATACAAAATATATGCAAAAGGGGATAAAATTTCAGGGGGGGAGGAACTACCAGGAGAGATCTCATGTAAACATTAACCCTTGAGTCAACTAGAAAAATAAAACAAGAACTCTAAAAGGTAGAGGTGGGAAGGATGTATACTCCAGGCATGGGGAATATTCTGTGCAAAAACATGAAGGACACATAAAAAAACAAATGTTATAAAGCTTTAACATTAAATATTTGTTGACCTCACTACAATTCAATTTGTTAGGCTTTTATAAAGCACCCACTACATATCGGAACTTTAACTTGGCCCTAGGGATTCAAAGAGAGCAGGGACACAGGCTCTGATCTCCAGGAAAGAGGCTGGAGCTATGTATATGAATGATGCTGATCCAAGGAGAGTAGACGAGGACCAAAGTGGTGCCCACACATTTTTTAAAGCAATTGGAGTTAAGTAACTTGCTCAAGGTTACACAGCCAGTCAGTATTTATGTGTGGGTGCTCATTTTCTGAGGCTGGAACCGATCCTGGGTCCTCCCAACTCCAGGGCCGGTGCTCTTACTCACTGCTGCCACCTAGCCACCCCTGGGGCCCACACATTTTGAGGACTGAACATTCACTTTCATTCTCTCATAGACATTTTATGTGGAGGATTCACCTTCTGAGAAAATGAGATCATCATTATCCTTCCAAAAATTCATTGCAAAATGAAATGTTACCCAAGGCAAGGTTTGGTGAGTATTTTGGATTTCCTGCATTTTCTCATCTAAGAGACAAAGATGTCATGGTATGAAATTTAAAGGAGGCAATAAATATAAGGTACCGCATCCAATTTAAAGTGCTATATAATTGGGGGAAGGAGAGGGCATGGAAGGAAGAGGGACCAGACCAGTGATTTCATTGATAAAGATAGAGGATTCCTTCTACCCATGTAGGTCACATACCTATTCTGCAGTTTATACCTTTAGAGGATTGGCCTTAGAACATAAAGAGGTTAAATGACTAGCCCAGGATCACACAATTAGAATGTGTGCAAGGTTGGACTTGAACCATCATCTTCCAGACTTTGATGGCAGCAGTCTCCATCCATCTGTTCACTATTCCACATTGTCTCTCACATAAATATATTTAAGATACATTTATGTAAACATCAGTTCTTATTACTTTGGTAGCAAGTTCACCAGGAGCATATGGTGATCTGAGAAGCAACTATGGGCAAGAGGGAAAAAAATACAACATAGGGAGTGAAGACAAAGCCTCTACTCTTTGGGAAAGTTCCCTACAGAGTGTTTAACATCAACATAAAAACAGAATGTCATTCTCCAGTGGTCGTTGCTGAGAGAGAGGAGGGAGGACAATGGTAAATGTGGCTTTTGTGAAAGGAACATATGTCTGGCGGGACAGCTGACAATTCCCTCATTTGCCATAGCTATTATTTTGTCCTTACACCCAACAATTCACTCATGAACTCTGTCAGAGGTTAGAGGAACTCATTCGTTCATGCAATAAACATGGATCAAGATTCTGTGTGCTCGCCATCATGAAAGCTGGCCTACGTCTCTTGGTGGGCATCTTGTATCCATTGGTTTTGTCCTTGAAATAATGATGAGGATGATGAGGATGATCTTTGTAGCTCTCAAAGCCCTTTTGTATACATTTGTCTCCTCTGATCCTCATCATAGCTCTCTGCAGCTGGCAGGGCAGGCTCACTTCCATTTTCCAGAGGAGAAACCTGAATCTCACGGAGGTTAAGGCATAATAATAACTAGGAAAGTGCTTTACAAATATTATCTTATTTGATTCTCATAACAACCCAGGAGGCAGGTGCTATTATTATCCCTATTTTACAGAGGAGGAAACTGAGGCAGACAAAGCCTGTCTTGATCAGAGTCACACAGCTAGTAAGTGTCTGAGGTAGAATTTGAATGCATGACTGCCTGCCTCCAAGTCCACTGTTCTATCTCCTGCACCACCTAGTTGTCCAAGCTCACACAGATTTTAAGTGCTAGAATAGGACTCTCTGCAACCATCTCTTTCCTGATGAAAATAACTGCTGAGGGTTTGAAGATATGGCTGGAAGTAGGAAAATGGAGATGAGTTACCCAAACTCCTTCATCCTGCTACCAGAAGATGCAGCACATTCCAAGCTTCTGCACCCTGTGAGGATTGGCTGAGCTACTGAATGGACCACAGACATAGATAGAACTGGCCTGGAGATAATTTTTTTTGCTTTAATAATATAGTAACTCAGTTTTCTTCTTCTTTTATCTCAACCTGCCATCCCTCAACATAATCACTACTAGTGCTTGATCTGGTGTTACAGGGTGACAAGTGCTCAGATAATTATATCCTCTCTCCTTCTTCTCCTTCTTCTCCTTCTCCTTCTTCTTCTTCTTCTTCTCCTCTCTCTCTTTCCTTTGTCTCTCTCTCTCGGTCCTTCTCTCTTCCCCCCTCTCTCTCGCCTCCATCCCTCAGTTTTCTCACCTGTAAAATGAGAATATCCCTTCCATGTCTAAATCCTATGATAGTGTGTGCCCCTCTAATATAGTATAATATTAGCAATATATTTTCAAGTATATGCACTGTTCTCAATAAACAACAAAATGTTTAGATTTTAAGCTAATAAGTTCTCACATTCATATAACACTTTCCACATTTTTAATGGTGGACAGTAGGATGTGGGGGAGTTATCTAGACCTGTGACATCACTGACATGGGAACCCACTGAGGCAGATCAGGGATTCATTGGTAATATCTCATAACTAGGCTGCACTGTGGATAGAGTTCCAGGTCTGACATCAGAAAACTCATATTCTTGAGTTAAAATTTGGTCTCAGACTTAGTAGCTGTGTGACCCTGGGTAAGTCACTCAACCCTATTTGCCTCTGTTCCTCATCTGTAAAATTAGCTGAAGAAGGAAATGGCAAACCTCTCCAGTATCTTTGCCAAGAAAACCCTAAATGAAGTCACAAAGTAAGTCATGACTGAACAACAAATACAGTTAGATCCCAACAATGAATCTCCTGAAATGATTACACTATTTGAATTTGCCCAATTCAAAGTTACAATTCTGTAAAATACAGTAATCAGTTCCATCCCAAAGGAAATAAGTAGTGTGAACTCAAATAAGTGTGCACTTCAGGGGATTGATTATTTGCACTAATTGGGACCTAGCTATAAGGTTTTAGCAAATAGCTAGGGGCAAGTGATTTGTTCATAGTCACATTCTTAGTATATATCAGAGACAGGACTTGAATCTAGCTCTTCCTGACTCTAGGACCAGTTACTCATCCCACAAAGAGATGTCAAATTCACTACTGCCCCTGCCACAACCAACCCCCCCAAAAAAGTGACTCTGAAATTCCCAGTAAGGCCTTGACCAGAGTAAAATGGGGAATGTTTAAGAAAATAAAAATACAATACAACGTAAATAATGTTAACTTGTAGTTTTCTAAGTCAATATGAGGCCAGCTCCATTTCTGTATGAGTCTGATACCCCTGTGACTGTATCAGCATGCCTCAGAAAGCAGAAGGAGGAAAGTAAGAATAATTATCTCCATTTTATGACCCCCCCCAAAAAAAAACAGCAACCAACAACCATAGAATCAGAGAGATTGAGAGATATAACTAAGGTCACACAGGTGAGTAAGTGAAGGAAGAAGAACTTGAACCCAGACTACATCCTATGGTCTTTCTCTTGCATGACACTGCTCTTCCACTTTCCCATCCATGAGTCTATTTCCACAAAGTCTTCTGAACCCAAGAAATATCTAACCTTTGAAAAAAGCAGAGATTGTTTATTCTCATTTCCAAAGTCAGCAAAGGGCATGTTTTCCCAGAAAGCAATGGGTTCTTCCAGCCGCACAATGGTCTCCAAACCTTAGGCTTGTTTTTCTTCCCCACTACGAGCACATTTCTTGAAGTCTCCAAATATCACAAATTAAGGTTCCAGTAAGGCTAGTTCAAGAGGTCCCCAAGATCAGGATACCTCCAAACCTTCATGCTGATGACCACCCTTGTGGCACTACTTTCTCTATGGCAAATCCACTTTTATAAAAATAAAATATTTGTGTTTTAATTTTCCTCACCTAAGAGTAAACATTACTCTGTGAGTTAGAGTGACAGCTCCCCAAAGACTTCCTGTGCTCTAGCCATAAAAGTGTTTTTCAAAGGCTGACTTGCCTGCTGGGTGGGAAGTAAGTGGGCTGCACATTCCACCTAAAATTTCTTACATAATAAACTTCCGTAATGGAGCTCAGATGACCCATAGGTTGAGCATGACCCAAGATGGAATTCCAATCATAATTCACACATTCCAGCAGTTGCTATTTTTTGTATCACTTAATCATTTCCTCCATCCCTTCCTTCCATACCTGGAATACAGCCAGAAATAAATTCTCTTTCTTTGCTTTTCCAGCATCATCTTCCATTGTATATCAGAATCCAAACTCTACTAGGGATAACGGACTCCAGCTCAGGTGTGTGTATGTGTACCTTACTCATGGGTGTGTATACCAGTACAGGAAAAGTTGGAAAGTATGTCCCTATAGGCTTTCTACCCATCTGGAGGCTTTGAATCACTGCTATAATGGTTATTTTATGCAATTATTTAATTAACATTGATTAAACACCTACTGTGTATCAGAATATTGTTCTAAGTGATAAGTCCTTGCCTTCATGTTACTTACATTTGAGTAGACACTGACCAGACTTCTTTCAATATTTTAAGAATTTTTGGTTACATCTTGGTAGATCTTACTCTGTACCAAGGTTGATTGTAGCTCCTCTATACCTCAGTAGATGGTTTCATAAATTTCTGTGGGGAAAGAAAAATTCATCTGATGACCAATCATCTTGGAATAAGTCTATCTAGACTTAACTAGGCTGATCCTCCAACAAGAGACCCAATAACAGCCACAGAACCCATCACTGGGCTATGTTTAAGGATCTTCCAAAGGTGCATTTTAAAAAGCTTTATTTTTAAAAAAATCTCTTAAGTTCCCACCCCACATATCCCTAGCTTATTGTATCCCATAGAGCTGTCCATATTATCCATCCCTAGAATCTGCTTTGCTAGATGCTAGCTTATTAGTTCTCCTATAAATAATAATAGCCATATTTAAATGTATTTTCTAACTACTAAGTGATGTCATATTCAGTATCTTATTTAATCCTTATAGAAGCCTTATGAGGCACGTAATATAAGATTTATTATTATCTCTTCCTCAAGTGATGAAAATTAATCTTAAAGAGGTTAAATGATATTCCTAGGACTATGTAGCTAGTGAGTAGCAAAAGGAGGAGAGAGGGAGGAAAACAAATCTAAAACAAAGATTCTTGTACTCCGGGTCTGGAGATCCTCACACTTCACCATTGTGTATTTCATAGAAAACTTTTAAGAGATTAAGGCCATCCTAGATATAGCTGACAGGTAAACTCTAATATATAGGATAAGGTCTGAAGTACTTTGCTCCAGGTTATATCCCAATCATATCTGAAACCTCGGTTCAGCCTTCACCTGCTGCTATTGAAGAAATCAGTAAAACCAGAACTTCCAGAATCTTTTTCAAGGGATTTGTGCATTATAAAAGAGGTTCAGAGAGTCCTGAAACACGAGAAAAAGGGGGTTTCTACTCAAAATATCATCAGGGACAAGGCATAGACTCTGATATGGGTTTGAGGCTATTGAACAGAATTATAAATCAATTGTTCTATTGTCTGGGGTAAATTAAAAGTCTGTTGAAGACTATAGACTGCTAGGTGACACAGTAGAGTGCCTGACTCAGAGTCCAAAGGACCTGAGTTCAAATCCAACCTCACTTATTAGCTACATGACCCTAGGAAAGTCACTTAACTATTTACCTCAGTTCTTCATTTCTAAAATGAGTTGGCAAAACAAACTACTCCAGCATCTCTACCAAGAAAACCCCAAGTGGGCCATGAAGAGTTGGACACAACTGAAAGTAATTGAACAAATAGACAGCAAATTTGAGGTCTCTTGTTAGTGGAAAATGCTACATAGGATATTGACTTCCTGAGACAAAGCCCCAGTCACCTGATCCTAGTTACTACTCTGCTACATATAATTCCAGCACTACTAAGAAGGCAGAAATAATTAAAAGTGAAGTAAAGCAACTGTCCTCCTAAAACAACTTGAGAGGACATTGGGAAAGACCTGAACCCTAGGGGTGGATGCTTGGCTTGAGTTCTGACCAGACCCAGTCCCAGGATATGGCCACTTGTGAGGAGTGAGTATACACCAAGTGAGTACAGTAGCAGAGGGGTGAGAATCCTGATGGCTATAGGCACTTGCAGGAGAGCACAGAGTCACTCTTTTCAGTTCCAGAGCACAAGGGTGAGCTGAAGTTTGAAGCCATGGGAGGGACCACAGGATACAAGAGCATTTGTGCTGAGAACAGAGATATGAATCCCTAGTTCATAGCACAGATGCAGAGAAGAGTACCTGAGGTCCACCCTGACAGACTTAGAAAACAACAACAAGAAAAACCTGAGCCTGAGGTAGTATGCCCCTATATGTCAGGACTAGAACCTGACGATAATAATGAGAGGCTAAAAAAAAATAAAGCAGTAATGAGTAAGCAAAGTAGAAAGAACCTGACTACAGACAGTTACTCTAAGTATAGAGTTCTGGGTTCATACTCAGCAGAAGATAATGAAGTTTAAAAAAACACCCCTGCTTCCAAGAAATATGTCAAATGGTCACACACACAAAAAAATAATTCTTGGAAGAAATTTTAAAAGGACTTTAAAAATCAAATGAGAGTGGCTGAGGAAAATATGGGGGGAGGAACAACAGCAATATAAGAAAATCAAGGAAATTATGAAAAGAAAGTCAACCAAATGGAAAAAGAGATCCAAAAACTTAAAAAAGAAAATAATTCCTTTAAAACTAGAATTGGGCAAGGGAGGGCTAATTATAAGATATGAAGAAATAATAAAACAAAATCAAATAAATGAAAAAAATGGAAGAGAATATGAACTATTTAATTAGAAAAATCAACTAATCTAAGAGAACAAAAAGAGGAGAGACAGTATGGAAATTGTTGGACTACCTGAAAGTTATGTTTTTTTAAAGAGTCTAGATATAATGTTATAAGAAATCAGTAAGGAAAATTTCCCTGAAGTCCTATAATGAGAGGGAAAAGTAAAAATAGAAACACTCCGTTGATCACCACATGAAAGAGATCCCAAGATGAAAACTAACAGGAACATTAGAGTCAAGTTTTGAAGCTCCCAGGTAAAGGAGAAAATACTACAAGCAACAACAACAAAACAAAATAATAATAATTTAAATGTTGTAGAGCTACAGTCAGGATAACACAAGATCTAGCAGCTTCTTCATTAAAAGACCAAAGGACATGGAATATTATGCCAAATAAAATCCGGAAAAAAAAGGACATTTAATTAATTGAAAAAATGGATATTCAATGAATTGAAGGACTTTGGGGTATTTGTGACAAAAAGACGAGAACTCAATGGAAAATCTGGCATAGAAGATCCAGGAAAAACATAAGGTAAAAATGAATGAACAATATATTCAATAAGGTCAACTTTTACTTCTTATACAGAAATGTAATCTACACTTTTTTTAAAAACAAATGCTTTATTAACTTCTGTTTTACATCATTCATTTCCGCCAGATTTTGAGTTACAATCATTTTCCCCCCATTATTCCCCTACCCAACCTCCCAGAATAGTAGTCCCACAAGATATCGCTTCCTCCAATCTGCTCTCTCCCATACCTTCTCCCATACCCCCTTCGACTTTTCCATTAGAGGAAGGTGAGTCTTTGTGTCCCAATGCCTGCACATCTTATCTCCCTATTACAAGAAAAAGAGTATTAATAATAGTATTTATATATATTTGAAACATTTAATGTTAAGACCTCGACTTTCAGATCCATTTCCTTCCTCCCTTGTCACCCATTCCCTCTGGGGAGATAAGTAATTCAGTATATGTTGTACATGTCTAGCTATGCAAAACATTATCATAGTAGATATATTGTACAAGGCTGCTTATAATTCCCTCCCACTCATCCCACCCCCCACCTGGTCCATTCCCTACATGATCCTGTCCCTCTTCTATAGTGGGTACTTCCAACCTCCCCTCACCCAAGGATGCCCTCCCTTCCATCATCCCTCCTCTCATCCCCCTTCCCCCTATCCTGCTGCAGGTTGAGATATCCCATTTAGTATGTATGTCATTTTCTCCCTGAACCAAATTCAATGTGAATGTGGTTTTGCCTTTTTAGCCTTCCTTATTCTCCCCCTCCTTTGCAACCACTTCCCCTACATGAGACAGTTTACCCTACCATGTCTCTCCCCATCTCCTCTTGCCACTTTCCTCTCTCACCTCATAATTTCATCCCTTGAGTATTCTCCTTCCCAACAAATTCAACCTATGCCCTCTATCCATATATAACTGTAACCATATACACACACATTCACATATGTATTCATATGACCACACCCCCTTCTTCCATTAGTAATCTACACTTTTAAGAATGTTATCCTTACTTAAATAATTTGAAAGAGCATAAAGGCTTGGGATTGGGTTGAGTATGATGGAATGAGAAATAAAAATGGAGCAATTATCTCATATAAACCAGGAGTGAATCGAAGAGCTGTCACAATGGAAGCAAGTGGAGGTGGAAGCCTGGTAATGGTGGAAGCTTATTCTCCTCAGAACTGGTTTAAAGAGGAAATAACCTATATTTAGAAGGGTATAAAAGTTTTCCATAGGAGAGCAAGTGGACAAGATAAGGGAGAGACTTTTAAAAGACTGTATAGATCAAGAAGTAAGAGGTGGAGCAGCCGGCTGGAGGAACCCCAGAACACCAGGAACTGTGGAGACGCCAGAATTATCAACATAGACTTGCCTAGGACAAAGTAAGAGGTTAGTGTCCTATGGACTTTGGGACCTGTATTTGGGGAATGCGTCAGCTCCCTCCCCTGGGGGCTAGAAGCTGCTGAGGACACGCCACTGTGTAGTTTTCAGAGGCATTTCCCGCTCCCAGCCTACAAATCGTGGGGAGATCCAGCGATCAGTCTTGGGGGGTAATCGCTCTTGCTTTAACCTCCCCGGATCTGGATTGTGATCTAGGGTGGAAGTTGTGGGTGGGTTTACAACTTGCCAGAAACGGAAGTTGCCCCCCACACGTTCGGGACGAAAATTCCTCTATCTGGCCTTAAAGCCATAGTGTGGCAACAAGCCCAAAAGTCAAGTAATTAAGTGGCAACATGCCAAGGCAAAGGAAACAGAAAAATGCAACCCTAGACTCCTATTTTGGGGGCATAGAGCGGGAAAAGGACTGTGAGGTCAGAAGTCCTGCTCCAAAAGCCCCAGGGGAAAACATGAGTGGGTTGCAGGCCATAGAGGACCTTAAGAAGGACTTTAAAAATCAAATAAGAGAAGTGGAGGAAAAATTGGAAAGAGAAATGAGAAGGATGCAGGAAAAGTATGAAATGAGGGTCAACAGCCTGACTGAGGAAAACAACACCTTAAAAAATAGACTAGCTCAAATGGCAAAGGAGGCCCAAAAGGGCAATGAGGAGAAGAATGCCTTAAAAAGTCGAATTTGCCAGATGGAAAAAGAATCTCAAAAGTTCACTGAGGAGATTCATTCCTTCAGAGTTAGACTGGAGCAAATGGAAGCTAGTGACTTTATGAGAAATCAAGATGCTGTTAAGCAGATCCAAACAAACGAAAGATTAGAAGGCAATGTGAAATATCTCATGGGAAAAACCACTGACCTGGAGAATAGATCCAGGAGAGACAATTTAAAAATTATTGGACTACCTGAAAGCCATGATCAAAGAAAGAACCTAGAAATCACCCTTCAAGAAATTCTCGAGGAAAATTGCCCTGATGTTTTAGATCCAGAGGGCAAAATAGAGGTTGAAAGAATCCACCAATCACCTCCTGAAAAAGATCCCAAAAAGAAAACTCCCAGGAATATTATAGCCAGGTTCCAGAATCCCCAGATCAAGGAGAAAATACTACAAGCAGCCAGGAAGAAACAATTTCAATATTGTGGAAACACAATCAGAATAGCCCAGGACCTGGCAGCTTCTACACTGAGGGATCGAAGGGCATGGAATATGATATTCCAGAGGGCAAAAGAGCTGGGAATGAACCCAAGGGTCACCTACCCAGCAAAACTGAGTATTTTGTTTCAGGGGAAAATATGGTCATTCAGTGGAATAGAGGACTTTCAAGCATTCTTGAGGAAAAAACCAGAGTTGAATAGAAAATTTGACATCCAGACACAAGAAGGAAGAGATGCCTGAGAAGGTAATCAGGGAAAAGAAATCAAAAGGAACTTATCAAAGTTGAACTATTTACATTCCTATATGGAAAAGCAATATCTGTGACTGATGATATCTTTCTCACTATGAAAATAATGGAAGAAGGGGGTGTGGTCATACGAATACATATGTGAATGTGTGTGTATATGGTTACAGTTATATATGGATAGAGGGCATAGGTTGATTTTGTTGGGAAGGGAGAGTACTCAAGGGATGAAATTATGAGGTGAGAGAGGAAAGTGGCAAGAGGAGATGGGGAGAGACATGGTAGGGTAAACTATCTCATGTAGGGGAAGTGGGTACAAAGGAGGGGGAGAATAAGGAAGGCTAAAAAGGCAAAACCACATTCACATTGAATTTGGTTCAGGGAGAAAATGACATACATACTAAATGGGATATCTCAACCTGCAGCAGGATAGGGGGAAGGGGGATGAGAGGAGGGATGATGGATGGGAGGGCATCCTTGGGGTGAGGGGAGGTTGGAAGTACCCACTATAGAAGAGGGACAGGATCATGTAGGGAATGGACCAGGTGGGGGGTGGGATGAGTGGGAGTGAATTATAAGCAGCCTTGTACAATATATCTACCATGATAATGTTTTGCATAGCTAGACATGTACAACATATACTGAATTACTTATATCCCAAGAAGGAATGGGTGACAAGGGAGGAAGGAAATGGATCTGAAATTCGAGGTCGTAACATTAAATGTTTCAAATATATATATAAATACTATTATTAATACTCTTTTGCCTATAATTGGGAGATAAGATGTGCAGGCATTGGGACACAAAGATTCATCTTCCTCTAATGGAAAAGTCGATGGGGGTATGGGAGAAGGTATGGGAGAGAGCAGATTGGAGGAAGCGATATCTTGTGGGACTGCTATTCTGGGAGGTTGGGTAGGGGAATAATGGGGGGAAAATGATTGTAACTCAAAATCTGGCGGAAATGAATGATGTAAAACAGAAGTTAATAAAGTATTTGTTTAATAAAAAAAAATAAATAAATTCAAAAAAAAAAAAAAAAGAAGTAAGAGGTGGGGGGAGAGGATAAGGGAGGGATTCTTACCAGTGTGGGTGGATTAAGGAATAGGAGAGTAAGGGGAGGGGAAGTGGGAGGGATTCTTTAAAAGGGGTACAAATTAAGAAGGTTTCTAAATCAGATGCATGAGGAAGGATAGGGTAAAAAAGAGAGGATGAGGATAATAGAGAAGAAAAATAGGATGGAGGGAAATACACAACTAGTAATTCTAACTTTAAATATGAATGCGATGAACTCACAAAACAAAAACAGAGAGCAGAATTGATTAAAAATCAGTAGCCTAAGACATGTTGCTTACAAGAAACACATTTTAAAATGAGTATTACACACAGTTAAAATAAAAGATGGGGTAGAATTTATTATGCTTCAGCTGAGGTTAAAAAATGTCTCTGACAGAGTTGAAGCTAAAATAGATTTAATTAAAGGAGATAAACAGGGAAACTACATTATGATAAAAGGTACCATAGAAAATGAAGCAATATTAGGGGCGGCTAGGTGGCGCAGTGAATAGAGTGCCGACCCTGGAGTCAGAAGGACCTGAGTTCGGAGCCGGCTTCAGACACTTGGTCCACACAAACAAAAACCTAGCCATGTAACCTTGGGCAAGTTACTTAACCCCAATTGCCCTAAAGGGGCGGCTAGGTGGCGCAGTGAGTAAGAGCGCCGGCCTCGGAGTTGGGATGACCCGAGATCAAATCCGGCCTCAGAAAATGAGCACCCACACATAAATAATGACTAGCCGTGTAACCTTGAGCAAGTTACTTAACCCCAATTGCTTAAAAAAAAAAAAAATGAAGCAATATCAATAGTAAACCTATATGCACTTGAATGCTATAGCATCCAAATTTTTAAAGGAGAAGTTAAATGAATTACAGGTGGAAGTGGTAATTCTATAATAGTTGGGGACTTTATCTTCCCCTCTCAGAATTAGATAAATCTAACCAAAAAAATAAAAAGGAAAGAAGTTAATAAGATGAATGAAATCTTAAACAAGTTAAATACTAATAGTTATCTGGAAAGAACTGAATGGGAATATAAGAGAATGTACCTTTTTCTCAATGGTACATGGTATATTTACAAAAATTAACCACATATTATGGTATAAAAATTTTATAGCTAAATGCAGAAAAGCAGAAATATTAAATGCATCCTTTTCAGATCACAGTGCAATAAAAATTATATACAATAAGAGATCATGGAAACACAGATCAAAAACAAATTGGACACTAAGCAACCTAATCTTAATGAGTAGGTTAAAGAACCAATTATAGAAACAATAATTTCAATAAAAGGAATGACAGTGAGACTGTCATTAAAAAGCAATGGTATGCAGCAAAATAAGAAGTAATCAGAGGAAAATTTTTATCTCACAATGCTTATATCAATAGAGAAAGAGCAGACCAAAGAATTGGATATGCAATTTAAAGAACTAGAAAAATAACACATTTTAAATCCCCAATTAAACACCAAATTGGAAATCTTAAAAATTAGAGATGAGATAAATAAAATTGAGTATAAGAAAACCATTGAATTAATAAATAAAAGGAGTTGGTTTAATTTTTAGAAATAAAATAGATTAAGCATCAGTTAATATGATTTTCAAAAAAAGAGTAGAACACCACATCATTAGGATTAAAAATGAAAAGAGTTGGGGGGCTAGGTGGTGCAGTGAGTAGAGCGTCGGCCCTGGAGTCAGAAGGACCTGAGTTCGGATCTGGCCTCAGACACTTAACAAACACACAAACAAAAGCCTAGCCGTGAGACCTTGGGCAAGTTACTTAACCCCAATTGCCCTCCAAAAAGCAAAAAAAAAATGAAAAGAGCAAATGTACCATTACTGAAGATTAAATCAAAGCTATTACAAGGAGTTATTTTTCCCAATTACATGGAAATAAATTTAATAATTTAAGTAAAATGGAAGAATATTTACAAAAATGTAAACTGCCTAGATTAACAGAACAGGAAATAGAATATCTAAAAATAAACTATTTTAGAAAAATAAATTGAACAGGCCATAAATGAGCTTCCTCAGAAAAAGGCATCAAAACCAGATGAGTTTACAAGTGAATTTTACCAAACATTTAAAAAAAAAAAAACAACTAATCACAATATTTAAGTAAACTATTTGAAATAATAGGCAAAAAAGGAATCTTAACAAACTCCTTTTATGAAACAAATATGGTGTTGATACCTAAACCAAGAAAAGCAAAAATAGAGAAAGAAAATTATAGACCCATTTCATTAATGAAAATGGATGCAATAATCCTGAGTAAAATACTAGCTAGGAGACTAAAATAATACATTACAAATGTTATACATTGTGACAAAGTGAGATTTATACCAGAAATACAGGGATGGTTTAACATAAGAAAAACTATTAACATAATTGATTACATCAATAACAAAAATAACAGAAATGATTTGGTTTTATCAATAGATACAGAAAAAGTTTCTTTTAATTTTTTAAAAATTTTAGACAAATGATAAAACTTAAATACATAATAAGAAAAGAAAAAGACACATTATAAACTTAAATATTAAGCTTAAATATAAAATAAGACAGGAAAAAATGTCATGTGCATAGCAGAACATAAGAGAGGATTCAAAACATATAGCAATAATTTATCATTTCAAGAAAGCCTATATATACTGTACATTAAATTGAAAGCTGTCCATCTTTGCTTCCTTGTAGGTTTTCTTCTGTTCTCTGCTATACACTTTTTCCTTTGTTCTTTTTTCCCTCTTCCTCCCCCCAACCTGCCACCCCAAGGCTACAATTGAGCATGGATATATATGTATGTATGTATGTATGTATGTATGTATGTATGTATGTATTATTGAGATACATACATACATACTTATATATAAACATGTACTTTCCCTAAGATAGTCTACACCTAATCTTGTTTTTATGTTTATGAATATCTATTTTTCCTATCTCTAACTCCTCTACTTTACTTCTATTTGCTACCTTACCCTCCTATTACTTAACCTACCCCCACTCCAGCAATCTCTCCTTCCATTCCTCTAAATCTTCTATATCCCCCTTTTAACCTATTCCCTCACCTTCCCCCCCTAAAGATCCCTCCTTTATCCTCCCCCCTCTCCCTATTCCCTTAGAGTTTTATTGCTTTTTTAAATTTAGAAGACTTTTATATTCTTCTAGATGTATATGTATTTTCCCCTGTAAAACTCATTCCCAATGAAAGTAGGTCTCCAGAACTAACAACCCCCATCTAATTTCTCTGTATCAGTTCTTCCTCTTGCACCTCATTTTAGTTGTTATTGAATGATTGTAATTTTTAAAGTCATATAATACTCAAGTCTACCCCAATCTTTCTTATAAGCAACCTAATTACTAGTAACAGTCTTAGACATAGGTTTTACATTTCCCATGCATAAAAGGTAAACATTCTATCCTTATTTAGTCCCTTGTAATTGGTCATTGGTATGTACCTTATATTTCTTTTGGCTCTCATATGTCAAAACTTCTATTGAGTTCAGGGTTGTTGTTTTTTTAAACAGAAATCTGAAAGTCTGACAGTTGATCAAATATCCATTTTTTCTATTCAAAATTATGTTTAGCTTTACTGGGTATGATATTTTCAGCCAGAGGCCAAGTACTTTTGTCTTCAATATATGGTGTTACAAGACCTGCAATCTTTTAATGTTGCCAATGCTGGGTCTTGAGTGATTCTAATTGTGGTACTATCATATGTAAATTGTTTTTTATTGTTGCTAGTAATATTTTGTTTTTGATCTGGGGGTTTCCAAATTTAACTAAAATATTCCTGTGAGTTTTCCTTGTAGGATCTCTTTCAGGTGGTGATCAGTAGATTTTTTCTATTTCTACCTTTCCCTCTTGTTCTAATGTTTCAGGACAAATTTCTTTATTATTTCTGTTATTATTATATCAAGATTCTTTTTTTATTACAACTTTCAGGTAATCCAATTATTCTTATGTGTTGTCTTCTCGATCTGTTCTCTAGATCTGTTTTTTTTTTTTATGAGATGTTTTACATTCTCTTCTATTTTTTCATTCTTTGTATTTTGGTGTTTTGTTTTTTTATTTCTTCGTCTCTTATAACTTCACTGACCTCCCCTTGCCCAATTCTGATTTTCAAGGAGCCATTTTCTTCCTTAAGATTATGGATCTCCTTTTCTAATTGGTTGACTTTCTTGCCATAATCTTCTTGTTTTTCTTATATTATTCTTATTTTTCTTTTTAATTTTCCCTTCATCTCTTTCATTTGATATTTAAAGCCTTTTTTAAGTTCTTCAATGAATTCTTTTGGGGCAGGTGACCATTTAACATTGCTCTTTGGGATAGAAGAACACTTCTTTCCTTCAGTATTCTCCTCTGAAGAGGAACCCCAGCCTTCCTATTCCCATGGCAGCTCTCTATTGTTGGAATCTTTATCCTTTGCCTGTGCTTTTTTTGTTTTTGTTTTTTTTTTGGGGGGGGGGGTTTGTAATAATTTACTTTTTATAATCACCTCTAGTCCTGGATTATGGAGGATGGTGCCTCTGGCCTCTGATACTCTTCAGTTCTCCCCTCTGACTTTGACCTCAAACCAGGAGCTCCATCGTCCCATAAGTGCCCACAGCCAGTGCTGCTCCTGGCCCACTGCTTCTGCACTCACCAGTCATGTGCTGTTTCCCTCTCACCACCACCACCAACCCTACCCCCACCAACCACCACCACCCCATTCTGCAGGACAGTTGGGTCTGGCGTACCTGGTGAGCAAAGGTTCCCTAAAGCTTCCCCAGGTCAGATGCCCAACTCCCCTTACTGCCTCGGGGGTAAAAGTTCCCATGGCTGGGGGGAGGCAGCCTCCCAACTCAGCTAACCCTAGGACTTGCCAGAGTCTTCATTCTTTAAAACACTTTTAAAAAGACTTCAAAAACTTGTTCACCAGAGGAAATCTAGTCCTGGGATTTTTCTTCAGATCTTCTCCAACTGTCCCAAGAGGACCCCTGTTCTGCTCCCACTCTTATTTGTTTTCACCACTCGATGTTTGCCCAGAGGTGCTATTTTCTCTCTTTTGTGGAGGAAAATCTTGAAATTTTCTGATCTACTCTATCTTCCCAGAATCCTCTGCAAAAGCTTCTGATGAAATACAATACTCATTGCTATTAAAAACACTTGAAAGCATAGTTATAACTATATATATATATATATATATTCCTTAAATTGATAAGAAGCATCTACCTAAAACCATGAACAAGCATTATTTGTTATGGGGATAAGTTAGAAATCTTCCCAATAAGATCAGGAATGAAACAAGAATGCTCAATGTCATCAATATTATTCAATATTATACCAGAAATGTCAGCAATAGCAGTGAGAAGGAAAAAAATTGAAGGAATCAGAATGGATAATGAAGTAAAAAAAAAAACCGTCTCTTTTTGCACATGATATATATGGAAAATTCTAGAGATTTGATTAGAAAGTGAGTGAAAACAATAAATTTAGCAAAGTAGCAAGATATTAAATAAAGCCACATACATCACCTCTATATCATTCCTCTACATTCCTCTATATCACCAACCAAACTCTGCAAGAAGAGATACTAAGAGATATCCTATTTAAAAACACCATAGACAGTATAAAATACCATGGAAGGGGGGCGGAGCCAAGATGGCGGAGTAGAAACAGCTCGTCCAAGCCTCTCTGCCCCCAGATTCTCCACAAACTATGTAGAAAAGGACTCTGAAAATCTTCTGGAGCCCCAGCACCCACAGAACGACACAGAGAAACTAACCTCCCGCTGAGGACAGCCCAGCACCCTGCAGGAAGGACCAGCGCAGTGGTCTGGGAGCCAGCAGCGCGCAGAGCACAGGAGCTGAGCCGAGCCCAGGTCCACGTGAGCCGAGGTTTTAGCCCCAGGGCAGCAGGGCCAGCAGCCGGCTGGAGGAACCCCAGAACACCAGGAACTGTGGAGACGCCAGAATTATCAACATAGACTTGCCTAGGACAAAGTAAGAGGTTAGTGTCCTATGGACTTTGGGACCTGTATTTGGGGAATGCGTCAGCTCCCTCCCTGGGGGCTAGAAGCCACTGAGGAGACACGCCATTTTGTAGTTTTCAGAGGCATTTCCGGCTCCCAGCCTACAAATCGTGGGGAGATCCAGCGATCAGTCTTGGGGGGTAATCGCTCTTGCTTTAACCTCCTGGATCTGGATTGTGATCTAGGGTGGAAGTTGTGGGTGGGTTTATAGCTTGCCAGAAACGGAAGTTGCCCCCCACACGTTCGGGACGAAAATTCCTCTATCTGGCCTTAAAGCCATAGTGTGGCAACAAGCCCAAAAAGTCAAGCAATTAAGTGGCAACATGCCAAGGCAAAGGAAACAGAAAAATGCAACCCTAGACTCCTATTTTGGGGCATAGAGCAGGAAAAGGACTGTGAGGTCAGAAGTCCTGCTCCAAAAGACCCAGGGGAAAACATGAGCGGGGTGCAGGCCATAGAGGACCTTAAGAAGGACTTTAAAAATCAAATAAGAGAAGTGGAGGAAAAATTGGAAAGAGAAATGAGAAGGATGCAGGAAAAGTATGAAATGAGGTCAACAGCCTGACTGAGGAAAACAACACCTTAAAAAATAGACTAACTCAAATGGCAAAGGAGGCCCAAAAGGGCAATGAGGAGAAGAATTCCTTAAAAAGTTGAATTTGCCAGATGGAAAAAGAATCTCAAAAGTTCACTGAGGAGATTCATTCCTTCAAAGTTAGACTGGAGCAAATGGAAGCTAATGACTTTATGAGAAATCAAGATGCTGTTAAGCAGATCCAAACAAAGAAAAGATTAGAAGGCAATGTGAAATATCTCATGGGAAAAACCACTGACCTGGAAAATAGATCCAGGAGAGACAATTTAAAAATTATTGGACTACCTGAAAGCCATGATCAAAGAAAGAACCTAGAAATCACCCTTCAAGAAATTCTCAAGGAAAACGGCCTGATGTTTTAGATCCAGAGGGCAAAATAGAGGTTGAAAGAATCCACCGATCACCTCCTGAAAAAGATCCCACAAAGAAAACTCCCAGGAATATTATAGCCAGGTTCCAGAATCCCCAGATCAAGGAAAAAATACTTCAAGCAGCCAGGAAGAAACAATTTCAATATTGTGGAAACACAATCAGAATAGCCCAGGACCTGGCAGCTTCTACACTGAGGGATCGAAGGGCATGGAATATGATATTCCAGAGGGCAAAAAGAACTGGGAATGAACCCAAGGGTCACCTACCCAGCAAAACTGAGTATTTTGTTTCAGGGAAAATATGGTCATTCAGTGGAATAGAGGACTTTCAAGCATTCTTGAGGAAAAAACCAGAGTTGAATAGAAAATTTGACATCCAGACACAAGAAGCAAGAGATGCCTGAGAAGGTAATCAGGGAAAAAGAAATCAAAAGGAACTTATCAAAGTTGAACTATTTACATTCCTATATGGAAAAGCAATATCTGTGACTGATGATATCTTTCCCACTATGAAAATAATGGAAGAAGGGGGTGTGGTCATGCGAATACATATGTGAATGTGTGTGTATATGGTTACAGTTATATATGGATAGAGGGCATAGGTTGATTTTGTTGGGGAAGGGAGAGTACTCAAGGGATGAAATTATGAGGTGAGAGAGGAAAGTGGCAAGAGGAGATGGGGAGAGACATGGTAGGGTAAACTATCTCATGTAGGGGAAGTGGGTACAAAGGAGGGGGAGAATAAGGAAGGCTAAAAAGGCAAAACCACATTCACATTGAATTTGGTTCAGGGAGAAAATGACATACATACTAAATGGGATATCTCAGCCTGCAGCAGGATAGGGTGAAGGGGGATGAGAGGAGGGATGATGGATGGGAGGGCATCCTTGGGGTGAGGGGAGGTTGGAAGTACCCACTATAGAAGAGGGACAGGATCATGTAGGGAATGGACCAGGTGGGGGGTGGGATGAGTGGGAGGGAATTATAAGCAGCCTTGTATAATATATCTACTATGATAATGTTTTGCATAGCTAGACATGTACAACATATACTGAATTACTTATATCCCAAGAAGGAATGGGTGACAAGGGAGGAAGGAAATGGATCTGAAATTCAAGGTCGTAACATTAAATGTTTCAAATATAAAAAAAAAAAAAAATACCATGGAAGGTATTAATCAAAATAGACCTAGGAATATAATTATAAAACACTTTTTATATAAATTAAGGCAGGTTTAAATAATTGGAGAAATATTATTTATGGGTATGCAGAGCCAATATAATAAAAATGACAATTTTACCTAAACTAACCTATTTATTCAATGCCATCTCAATTAAACTACCAAAAAATCATTTTACTGAGCTAGAAAAAAGTAATGAAATTCATCTGGAAGAAGAAAAGGTCAAAATATCAAATGAATTCATGAGGAAAATGTAAAGTAAAGGAGGTTTAGCAGGACCAGATTTTAAACTATAGTATAAAGAAGAAATCATCAAAACTATCTGGTACTGGATAAAAAATAGAAAGGTAAATTAGTGGAACAGAATAGATATACAATACTCAGTAACAAATGATTATAGTAACTTTGTGTTTGACAAATGTAAAGATTTAAGCTTTGGGGATAAAAATTCTTAGTAAAAATTGGTGGGAAAGCAATCTGGCAGGAAGTGGACACCATTTACCAAGATAAGATCAAAATGGATACATGACCTATATATAATGGAAAATTAAAAAAACATGAAATATGTTGCCTATCAGACTTATAAATAGAATGATTTATGAATAAACAAAAGTTAGAGAGCATTATGAGATGTAAAATGTGTAATTTCTATTACATTAAATTAAAAAAGATTTACACAAATAAAACCAATGTAGCCAAGATTAGTAGGGTAGAATATAGGGTGCTGCCAGCTCCCTAGTCTTGGACACTATTCCTCTTTTAATTCATCCTAAGATTGAAAATTGTTTTGGCTGCCACATTACATTGTAATTCACTAACACTCCTAGATTTCTTCACACAATATCTTCCTATAGATATGATGTTGACTTTTCTGAGCCCAAGTCAAAAAAAAGTTATATTTTTCCCTATCAAATGTCTTATTGTTAAATGTAGCCCAACACTGTAATTTGTTGAAGTGTTTGTAAATATTGGCTGTGTAATCTATTTTATAAGCTCTCCCTTCTAGCTTTTTGTCATCTTTTAGTTTGCTAAATGTGCCATCCAAGTCATTGATAAAAAATTTTTAGCAGCACAGGATCAAACACCAGTCCCTGAGGGCTTCCAATAGAGATTGCCTTCTAAATTGGCCTTCTTTAGGTCTGGCCACCCAGCTGGTTCTGAATCCACTTAATTTTGCTATTCTCCAGTTCACTGTATCTTCTCATCAAGTGTAGAGACCTCCTTGAGACACTCTTTATATGAGACTTTGTCAAATTTCCTTACTAAAAATCAAGATAACTTTATCTACATTATTCTTGTGTTTGACAGCACAAAAATAATCTCCAAGGTCCCTTCCAGCTCTAATATCCTATGTCCTAAGGCTCCTTGGAGTTTTAAGATTCTTTCCAGCTTTGAAACTCTGACGTTTGTGACCAGAGTTCCCATATCACCATCGTGGGAAACTCTCAGACTGACAAGCTCCATCTTCAGCCTCCCCATACCTCAAGCAACAAAAACTCAGGTCTTTTCACCAGTGCCTGGCTGACATAACCCTTTCCCTTTTCCTACCTACCCTCTGGTCCTCACTGCTCTGACTAACCAGAGGTCTGTTCAGGAGCTGAAAGGATAAAGTGTTCCATTTGTGTTTGTTTTGTTATCCCCCTGCCCCCTCCTCTTTCTCACCCTCTGGCTGGACAGTGTGCCCAGCCCTGGCTCTGAGGACTACAGGAAATTGAGAACTGGAGCTGGTTGTTCCTTGGACCACCCCCAAACAGGTTTCCTGCATCAATTCTGAATGCTGTTTAAATAAGAGGGTGTGGCTGCCTTACTTAAGCCCCTGAGCCCAAGGTGCCTGAGTCTTGGATCTTACCAGACAAGAGCAGAACCATGAAGCTGCTGCTTGGCTTGGTGGTGCTTCTCTCTATTTGCCTGCTGGTTAATGCAGCTCCTCCAACTTGCTACTCAAGGATGCTGAATCTAAGCAAAGAAATCATGGATTCCTTTAACACACTGCTGAATGAAGAGCCCCTGGTAAGCTTATGGCTCTTTTCTTTTTGGATGTTTTAAGAACTTCCATTTCTTCCTCAGAAAAATTAGCCAATTGGACTCAATGATGTGTAAAGTTATCTTGCAATTCTAATATTCTCTGTTCTAAGGTTCTTTCCATCTCTAACAGTCTGTGTTCTAAGATGCCTTCCAGCTCTAATAATAAACATGGATTATTATATAAATGTCTTTTCCATCTCTAACATTCTGTTTTCTAAAATTTCTTCCAGCTCTAACAATCCATGTTCCACATTCCTTTTCAGCTCTAACATTCTGTATTCCAAGATCCTTTCTAGCCCTAACATTTTAGGCTCTAAGATTCTTTCTACCACTAACATTCTGTGTCCCAAGATCCCTTCCAAATCTAAAAATTTTTGTTCTCTGTTCTAAGTTCCTTTTCATTCCTAAAATTCTATGTTCAAAGATCCACTCCAACTCCAAAAGCCTATCTTTTGTTACAAGGCTCCTTCTAGCTCTTAATCCTATGAGCCTATGAAAGGCTGCCTTATGAAATCTGTTGGGTCCCTCAAGAATATTGAATAATAAATAGTCTGTTTTCCTTACTTCTAGGAGCCCTGTGTGGAGGGACTGCCAAAACTTTACTTGGATATACATGTAAGTTAATTCTTTCTCAGATCCAAACATTAGTATCTGGGGTCTGTGCATGTATCAGGGTCAGAGGAAGGAGGAAAAGGACTATTATTGTATGGAGGGTTTGGCAGGAAACCAAAACTCATAGATCATATAAGGATGGAGCTGAAAGGAACTTGGAAATATCACTTTAGCAAATAATCAGTGTGAAATGTAGATCAGTGTGGGAAAGTTTTAGAAGAGGGGAACTGAGGAAATGGAAGACAAAGTAAATAAAGAACAAACATGGTGTAGTTGAAATAGCACTATCCCTGGAATCAGGATGCCTGAGTTCAATCTTATCTCTGGGGTTTTATTCACTGTATAACTTGGGGAAAATTCCTTAACATGAACCTCAGTTTCCTCATCTATAAAATGGGCATAACGGTTTTTTTTAATTAATTATCTCATATGGGTTGCCCAGCATGCACATGTACCTAGTGAAGAGTCTGGGTCTCAAATCATATGACCTCCATGCTATTTTCATGCTTCATGTGATAAGATCAATCCTAGAGATGACGGGGGGCTTATACAAACTGACTCCATTTCATGTAAGGATAATAAAATAATAAATTGGTACTAAAAACCTAGGTTCTCTGACTAACCCCAGTGTTTTTCCATAACATCATCTAAAGAAAAAGTTATCTAAATGCTAAATTATGTCTAAAAAAGGAAGAATGACTGCTAGAATTTTCTGATGAGTGAAAACTGTCTATTTTTCCCCATTTAAAGCAAAAGATCTTCCACATCCCTGTTGTTATCTACAAAATAGCATTTTACTTTTGCTCTAAAAGTAATAGGTTCTGAGCAATGACTGCAACAGTCATGGCAGAAGCAATCATAGCAATGATAAATCTGTAGTCCCATTTGTTGGGAGTATGTCATCTGAGGAAGACATGAGGCATAAATTAGTCAGCAAACATTTGGGCTCAGCACCATGAGGGATACAAAGATTTACCAAGTTCACCTCAGTGCCCAGAGAAATTATAATCCTATAATATACTAGGAAATATAAGACCCATATAGAAATAACTATAATACAAAACAAAATAGCAAAGTTCAGTAAGAGAAGTATAGGCACATCCCATGTAATGTTGATTGCTCCTAAGAAATATGACTTCAGGTGAAATTATATCAGTTACTGGAGTCAGTTCATTCCATAGGAACAAAGTTGTAAATGGGAGGGCTTTCAAATGATGATACTAGTGGAGTTTTAAAATTTTCCTCTGGGAATTAGTTAAGCAATGAACAATATGTTAACATTATTAACAATGTGGTCAGTTGGTTAATAAGCATTTACTATGCACCAGGCACTGTGCCAAATGCCAAGGATAAAAAGAAAGGCAAAAAAAAAAACTCCCTGATCTCAAGGAGTTCACAGTCTTAATTGCGAAGACAGCATGCAAAGAATTATGTAGTGATACATTAACAATGCTATTGGAGAATGGTCTTATGGAAACAAACACAGGGACTGAGTTGAGGGAAGAAGGTAGCCTTAGACTTTGCTTGGATTCTAGTTAGATCTATAGATTAGCCATTCACTTCTGATAAAACCATTCCCTACTTGAATTGCTGAGGCAAATCATTCAAATGTTGAGAATCAAGTTTCTGAACATTTTATTTAATATTTATCTGTGCTCTGAGATGGGCTGCTGTTCTCACAAATCAAAAGGTGGTAGTGGTACCTACAAGTAGAGGAGTGGTCTTTCTGTCATAGTTGTCTTTATGGTATGACACCCCAGGTTGGTCTCCTTCAGCTATCATCTGATGACTTACCTGTGTAGATGAACAACATAACCACTGATGGCTTTGCTTCACATTGTAAAGAGAAATACCACTGGAGAGTCTGGCAGTATGCTTGTGGCTAGAGAGCCTTTCAGATTTAAGCAATTCTCAGGACTGAGGGAGTATCAAAAGTGGGATTTGGAACAAGGAGTTTAAAGGAATCAGTCAATCAACATGCATTCATTCTTTTTGCTTAGACTGGGCACTAGCTATTAGTTTTCTGTTTCTACTTCTCGAAAAGAAAAGCAACAATTGCCCTTACCCAAAGACCTTTGAGAGTGAAGGAGTCACTTAGCATTGATGAGTACAATCAGGCCCTGCTACAGTCAGTACAAACAATGAGCTATTAGAATTCAGAGGAGGGGCATGGGTAGGTGGAGCAGTGAATAGAGCACTGGCCCTAGAGTCAGGAGGACCTGAGTTCAAATCCAGCCTCAGAGACTTAACACAAAACTAGCCATGTGACTTTAGGTAAGTCACTTAATCCCAATTGCCCTACCTTACCCCCTCCAAAAAGAAAAAAAAAGAATTCAGACGAGGGAGAGAAATTGTAAAACATCATGAAGGTGGTGAACATGCCTTCTCAAGTGGAGTTAATGTGTATTAAGTCAATCTAGTACCAAGCATCAAAAATTACCCTATGTGTAAGGGAAACATAATAATCAGTATAATCATATAGAGACATTTCAAGGAAATCATTCTACCTTAGTTCCCATATTGTCTAGTATGGTGGTCTACTCGAAACAAAATTCATAATTTCAGCTCCCTTAAACAAGGGTTGACTGGAAATATGCTACATGCAAGGCACTGTAGTGAGAGATGGAAGTAAAGAATAAAGCTTATAGATCAAGAGAGGAGAAGAGACAAGAAAACAAATTACCACAAAACAAACTAGTAAGTGCTAATTAAACACTGTCACTTAAGAAACTCGTGAATTACAACACCAGGCAGAATATCATGGAAGAGCAAGGAATTGTTCTTGGAGCTCAACTGAAGGAGGAAAATGATATGGCAGAGTGGTCCACGAACAGTGCTGGTCATAAAGTCAGGAAAATTTGTACTCTGAATCCTAGTTCTGATGCTCATAAACTCTGCGATGATGGGCAAGTCACTGAGCCTCTTTCAACCTGATTTCTCATCTGCCAAGTAGGGATAATTAATCATCACAACAATACCACTTATATAGTACTTTGCAAAACACTATACATGTTACCTTACTTATCTTCACAACAATTCTGTGTGGTAGCTGCTATCATTATCACCATAGGAAACTGAGGCAGAGAGAGATTGGGATTTGACCAAAGCCAAACAGTTAATTTCTGAGGTAAAATCAAAACTCAAGTCTTCCTGACTCCAAGCCCAGGACTCTCCCCCATTGTACTACTTAGCAACCTCTAAGAGTGACAGCTAACATTTATGTTGCATTTTTAAATAATCTAATATTTCAGCCAGAAAAACTCAGAGATCACCACCAAGCTCTTCATTTTACACATGAGGTGCAGTTATTGGCCCAAGGTCATACAGATAGCTCATAGTGGTAAATCCAGGAATATGATTTTGGGGGAGGGAACACAGGGTCTGATTCCTAAACTAGTTGAAGATTCCTTCCACTATACCACCTTGCAATGCATACTTTTTCATCTGTTCCCTGCCACTGGAAGAATACCAGGAGTTTGGAACAGAGATTTGTAATTAAGCAGCATAGGAGAGTGACAAATAGTCACAGAGTCATGACTGCCTGGTTCATATCCTGCTTCTTGACATATCCTAACTGAGTGACTCTGGGCAGGTCAGCCTCTCAGGGTTCCAGACAACTCCCTGAGACCCTAGCTGCAGAGAAGGTGCCAACTGCAATTGGGAAGGGATTTTCCTCATCAGGGAAACTGGTCTCTATCACTGTGCTAATAAAACACTCTTAAGGTTTGCAAAGCCCCTTTTATATGAATTGTTATTTGGTCCTCACAATAGCCCCAGGAGCTAAGAACGACAGCAATTATCACCTTCACTTTGTAGACCAGAAAGCTGAGGCCTGGTAAGTAGGGGTCTGACTTGATTGGGGGCTCATAGCCAAGAAGTGTGTGAGGTGGAATTCAAGCCCAGCTCTTTTGGCTACAGGTCCACCACTACTAAACTAAACCGTGATGCTTCTACTACTCCCCACATGGGCATCATGAGGATGGTCTAATAAGATACTGAAAGTGATATGCTTTGTATCTGAAAGCTAGAGGAGTATCAGGAGTGGAAAAAGTCCACTAATGTATGGCTAGATACAACAAGGAAGATCTTATGAAAGAGATACACTTTGAAGTGTGCCTTGAAGGATAAGTAGAATTGTGCAGACAGAAATGCTGGGGAGGAAATGTAGAATCAGTAGCTGATAAATGACATTAATTGTCATTAAATTAATGGCAATGTTTAAGAAAACAAAGGATGACTAGGTCAGATCCCAGGATAATACAGAAAATGAATTATTAACTAATCTACTTCCATATATTATTTTTTCATTTTGGGGAACCATGGGAAGGGAAAGAGTTCTAAGCTTATAGTCAGGAACAATTTATATTGGAATTCTAAAACTGACACTAATGTGACCATTGTCACCTCTCTGAGCCTCAGTTTCCTCATCTATAGAATAGGGATTATAATGGCTGTAGTATCTACCTTATAAGATTATTGTTATCAAGCGAAATAGTATATAGGAAGCCCTTTGTGAATACCACAGCACCAGTTAAATGTCTATTTTTATTTGCACACACACACACACACACACACACACACACACACACACAAGCGTCTAATTGACCCATTAGAACAGTTATTATTATCATTGTTTTTACAGATTGTGAGACTGGGATGTGGAAAATCGGAGTGGCTTTTTCAAGGTTATACAGTCAGTCAGTTCATGTTAGAGCACTGACTAGAATTCAGGTCTATTACTTCTAAGTGCAGTCCTCTTTGTTGCTCTTCAATCATTTCAGTCCTTTCTGACTCTTTGTGATCCCATTTGGGATTTTCTTGGCAAATACACTGGGGTGATTCTCCATTTCCATCTCCAGCTCATTTGACAAATGAGAAAATTGAAGCAACCAGGGTTAAGTGACTTGCCCAGGGTCACAGAGCTAGTAAGTGCCTGAGGCCAGATTTGAACTCAAGAAGATGAGTCTTTCTGACTCCTGGTCTGGCACTCTGTCCACTGTGCCTCCTAACTACCCCCTCAATCCCCTTCACACCACTCCATTGATCACAGCTATGACACCACAGTTTTCTATGTGAATATAAAGTGGAGAACAGGTACAATGCCAGGAAAGAAAAAAAAATAACTGTATCATAGCTCCTGGAACATAGTAGGTGCTTAACAAATACTTCTTGGGGCGGCTAGGTGGCGCAGTGAATAGAGCGCCGGCCCTGGAATCAGAAGGACCTGAGTTCGGAGCCGGCTTCAGACACTTAATCTGCACAAACAAAAAAAACCTAGCCATGTAACCTTGGGCAAGTTACTTAACCCCAATTGCCCTAAAGGGGCGGCTAGGTGGTGCAGTGAGTAAGAGCGCCGGCCTCGGAGTTGGGATGACCCGAGATCAGATCCGGCCTCAGAAAATGAGCACCCACGCAAAAATAATGACTAGCCGTGTAACCTTGAGCAAGTTACTTAACCCCAATTGCTTTAAAAAAAAAAAACAAACAAATACTTCTTGACTGACTACATTTTTCACAAAGACAAATGAAAGTCACTTCTTCCAATCATAGAGCTGATACTCTACTGAAGGAGCTTGTATTCTACTGTCTTTCTATTTCATCCATCATGTGCCATCTTACACTTTCAGAATTACTGTGTGCTGGCCAAACTACGGGACTTTGTGGCAGCACCCAAGTGTCGGAAAGTTACTCAAGTAGGTGCCCTCAAAGACAAAGTCCGGAAGCTGTACACTATCATGAACTCATTCTGCAGGAGGGTACGTTAATGTCTTTAAAGAATTCTCTTATTTGCCATCATTTATCAAGTCATTACTGAGTTTCTACTATGTGTGAGAACCTGGATTAGAGACCTGCTATGGGATATAACAGAGTACAAAACATGGTCCCTTCCTAAATGGAGATTGTGATCTATTGAGGAAGATTAGTCACATAGACATAAAGAGACAACCACCAATACAAAGCAGATTATAGCAAATCCCAAATGAGTGCATAAGTGCTTAGAGGAAGCAAAGATCTTAGAAAGGAAGGTAAATAGACAGGGGCAGGTCTTGAGCTGAGTCTTCTAAGGATCCAAGTAGGATACAGACGGTAAGCAACAAGGTAAAAGAAGGGAATTACTGAAGGAGAGTAGTAACCAATAAGAGTAGAGTTAGAATGTGGAAGACCTTGAATGCCAAGCTAACGAGTTTACCTCTATTCTATAAGCAGTAAGAAGCTATTGAAAGGTTTAGAAGATGGATATGGTAGGGTAGAAGTTGTGCTTCAGAAAGATTCACCTGGCAGACTATATAGGGTGACCTGGAAAAGGAGAGAATAAAAGCAGGGAGACAGTTAAAATGGCATTATAGTTGTCCAGTCACAGATTATATGGGTGGTAGCAATGAGAATGGAAAGGAAGAGACAGAAAAAAATATCATAAAGGACAGACAGGCAGGTTTTAATAACTGGCTGAATATACCAGGATAAAGAATTTTAGTATTATACACACTTCAGTCTATTGTTAGTTTTTGTGTTCTTTGAGATATTTTTGTTGGTTAGACTGTGTAACTTAGTAATATTCCCCAAATACTAAAAAGATGTTTAAATGGGTGAAGAAAAGCAGGGGAAAGGAGAATTTAAAAATTATTCTGCAGTCTCAAACTTGTATTGTGAAATATGATCTGTGATGGGATTATACCTGGTACACTAGCATAATAACACAAGGCAGGGCAATTAATCTGGTGGTGCAGGAAGGCAGCAGTTTTTGCCAATAAGGCTGACAAGGGCACCAGTCCCTTCTCTCTGGGATTGCTAGTATTCAGTGATTATTAAGTAAAGCTAACCCAGGCTTTGGGGCTGGTGTTCCTAAACTAGTTCATACTGCAGGACTGTGTTTGTCGAAGGGAGAAAAAGATATGTAGGTGAACACTGTAGAATATAGAGTCTGGTCACCTGGGTGGTGTGTCCTTAGGGAGATTCTGGTGTAATCAGCTATACTGAAAGCTATCAGAGGTGTCCAGGCATTGCATCCACAAAAGGTCTGGATAATGATCAGTTTCTGTCACTGACATGAATGGCAGCTACCTCCTTGACAAGACCCTCTGGGCTCTCCTCTCTTCCATCTGTATGCCTGTATTACAGGCTGCAAGACTGGCAATTCAAGCACCCAAGAGCGCTATGCCCTTCAAGAGTGGGACATAGTGCTCTTGAGCTTCCTGAAGTCTTAGCCATCTCTTCCCTCTCCTTCTGTAATGCTGGCACTCATATCTTGTTTCTCCAGGACTTGGTGTTCTTGTCTGATGACTGTGAGGCCCTGGAAAACCCCATCCAAGTTCCTACGACTACGAGATCCCAACTTAGGTCAGAGTTGAAGGAAGTTCCCAAGATGTTTCCAGTTACACCAGCTGCCAAAACCTCAATTGGCTAAAACCATGTGCCCAACAGGGCTCGTGTGTGTGCATGTGTTATCTCTAACTTCACTGTATGTTTTGCCATCTCCAGGAAATGAATAAATCCATTGCCTACCTGGAGAACTGCATGTCAAAGCTGGGCTAGAAAGCTTGTTTTTCATTGAGTATTTCTGCTGTTTCTATGTAACCAAAAGGCCCAGATCTGTTTATTTGAATAGTAAGAATGAAATGGCAGATTTGTTTCTTCTTCATGAATAGGTAGCTTTATAGCAAGCAAAAGAAGGTGCTTTCATTACTAGCCTAACTTGGTCAGAGCAAAAGTTCCTTCCATTCTCATAACAGCTTCATTCACAACTATTTAGACTCTTTTCTCCAAGCTAGCTCTAAGAGAAGCAACAGACTCTGCAATGACTTTTTTAAAAATATATAATCTTTGCATTGTTCTTTGAATTTCTTTTTGTCAATTGTGTTAGAAGTATAGTGTTTGAAGAAAGAACCCTTCCTTTCAAAACTGGTGAAGACTTTAATTAAAGATCACTTTTCACAGAAAAGCATTTCTCTTGTTTGTGAAGCATCCAATTGTCATGAATGTTCTTTTTTGATGATTCTCTTAGAACTTGCTTTTCTAAGCAAATTATAATTTCTTCCTATTTCCATGTGAACTTAGAAGTTACTGTTTTAGGTCATGTTTTCTGTCCATGATACAACATGCCACCCACTGGGGCTCTGATGCTATTATGCAAGGCCACCATTTCTTTATGCCTTTCAGGAATTCTCCATTTTTTCATTGCTTTGCCATGTGCTATGTGTTCCATGTGTCAGTGGCAATCTGATGCAACTACAATTTTACCATCCACATCACAGAGTATAGGGGCACAAAGCCCCCATGATTTGGAAAGTCTGCATAAAATTTTTGACCCTCCCTTCATACCAGCTAAGAAATCCGATTTTTTTTCTTTTTCTTTTATGGGATATTTACAGTACCTTATTGTAAAATTTGGGTTAAGTATTTGATCATAGGCTCTGTGTCATCTGCTGGCCTTTGTATGGCATCTGCAACTTCTACAAAACTACAAAAAAAAAATTCCCATTTAATTTCTTATGCTAATCTGAGATATGTCAAAACCAGAATGGGGAAAGTTATGATGTGGAAGGGATAGCTGCACTTCTTTTGGATGGTGTTCCACAGAAAAGATGAACTAGTTATTGTTCTAATGCAGTAGACTTTCATTAGAGATCTATTTTAATCCACACAAAGGAAGATACTTGGAATGGAGAAGAAGGGAAGGCAAGAACATGCTCAGATCAGTTATTGGAGAGACCAGGATACCATCAGAGGAATTCCCAAATGGGCAAGATATGTCTGTGACTTAGTTGGGGTGGAGATAGAGGGTTGTCCAATAAATGATCTTTTATCCATAGCAAGAGGAAGAAGGGGATTGATTGATGCAATGAAAGACTCCCTCCAAACCAAGAGCTCAGGTAACACCAAGCTATCTCCACTCACCCAGGCCCCTGTGAGACAATAAACCACACGGTACTTTCCAATACAGAAGAGGAACAGGCATTTTATAGGGAAGAATGTTGTCTTGCCCAAGTATGTCCAATTGGTTTTCCACCTCTGATGCTACTAATGGATAAGTGATAGCTAGGAAGCTGGTAGTTTCCAGAATGGAAGATTGCAGAGAAGTACAATGCTAGGTAAGAGGAATGAATGTATCTAGAGTCAGCTTGTTGTAAAGAAACTAAACATACATAAAGAATCAAATGAATATGGTAGTATAATGTTCCATAAACTCAAAGACCACAATTATTAGAGTACAGACTCAACTATTGAGAAAACTGAAATGCAAGATCTAACATATGCCACAATAAGTTCTACATGAGTACATGGACTAGAGAAAAAAATGTCACATTCATAAACAAATTAGAAGAGCAAAGAAGAAAATACTTCTCACAACTATGGCTAGGGATTGAGTTTGTGAACAGATAAAAAATAAAGCAGCTCAAAGAAAATGAAATTTTGCTTATATAAATTAAACAAAATTGAAAAGTTTTTACATAAACAAAATCAGTTTAGGTAAAAATAGAAGGGAAATAGTTGAATAGGAAAAAATCTTTGCAGCACATTTCCACAATAAAGGTCCAATATTCAAATTACATAAGTTACTAATATCATTCACCAAGAGATAAATACACAATGGATATGAGTAGTTCTCAAGGAAAGAGAGCAAAGCTATCTTTAGCCAGAAATAATGCTCCAAATCACAAATAATTAGAATACAAATTAAAACAATTCTGAGGTTCTATCTCACATCTAAAAGGTCAGTAAAGATGACAAAGAAAGAAAATAACAGTTGTTAGAAGGGTTTTGAGAAGGCAGAAGTTATGTGTAGTGGTCCAGCCATTCTGGAAAGTAATTGGGAACTCTGCCCAAAAAAATCACAAAACTGTTCATATCCTCTGAGCCAGTGATATAACTACTAGGCCTAAACCACAAAGAAGTCAAAAAATGAGGAAAAGGTTCATATATACAAAAATATTTATAGCAAGCTCTTTTTTGTTGTGGCAAAGAACTGTAAGCAACATGAGTGCTCATCTCTTGGAGAATAGCTGGACAAATAATGGTATTTTAATAAAATGGAATACTATTATGCCATAAGAAATGGGAAAAGGGATGAGGTTAAAGAAATCTGGAAAGATCTGTATACCCTGATGTAGGGAAGTCAGCAGAACCAGAAGAATAATTTATACAATAATAGAACATTATAAATAAAAATACTTTGCAAAGAAGAGCTCTAATCAATTCATGACAGCAGAGGATCAATATGAAAATATGCTCTCTTATGACAGGGGTGATGGATCCAAGGTACAAAATGATATACATGTTTGAATATAGCAAATTATGGATTTATTTTTTGTTGGATTATGGTTGTGTTTTTCCTTTTTATTGGTAGAAGAGGTTGTGAGGAAATGAGAACCTAGTGTTAGCATTGCCAAAAAAAAGGAAATAGAGGATAATTGAAGTACCTTAAAATTTTAAATAAGGAAATAGAAGGAAGTTCAGAAGTAAATAGACAAGCAGAAGAGTTCTGAAACTAATATGCTGAAAATTAGAGGTAGCCATGTCAATATAGATTAAGATATGATATAAAAGGAAATTGAATGTAATATTGAGTCATGCTTTCACATATAATCCTGTTTTCTCTCTGTGTCTCTCTTTTTTCTCTTCATTAAATTCAGAATAATTTAATAGATAGGAACCAGCACATAAAGAGGATAACTACAAGCTTATACTTAATTACATGGATGCCAAAAAATCCACGTTAAACTTTAGTACTTTCCATTATTGTTTTCAAAGATATTATGACAAACATTCTCCAATTGACAAATGATCAAATGAGATGTATGAACAAACAGTTTTCAAAGTAAGAAATCTAGCTAATCTGGAGCTATTAAAAAATTGCTCCAAATCACTAACAATTAGAGAAATACAAGTTAAACATCTCTGAAGTTCTATCTCATGCTTATCAGGTTGGCAAAAATGACAATTATTGGATGAGCTACATGAAGGCAGGCACACTAATATACTGCTTATGGAAGTATGAGTTGTTCAGTTATTCTATAAAGTAATTTGAAACTTTGTCCCAAGTGACCAATGTGTGCATACCCTTCAATCCAGTGATGCCATGACTAGTACTATACTCCTAATACATAAAAGCAAGAGAGAAAGGACACACCCACACAAAAATATTTATAGCAGTTCTTTTAGCAAAGAACTAGAAACTAAAGAGATATCCACCAACAGGTGAATGATGGAATAAATTTGGGTATGTGAATCTAATAGAATCATATTGTACCACCAAAATTATGAAAGGGACATTTTTAAAGAAACCTGGAAAGACTTGTATGAACTGATGCAAAGTGAATTGAGTGGAACTAACAGAACAATTTATACAATAACAACATCAGGAAAAGTCAAAAGACTCAAGAATTCAAATTAATGCAATGACCAACTATTATTTCAGAGGACCAATGAAGAACCTCCCCATCACCTGACAGAGATACCCAATGAGACATATATCTCTAAAGATGGACACTGTGGAAATTTGTTTTACTTGACTAGTCATATTTATTACAGAGTTTGTTTTTATTTTTCAATTGGGGATAAGAGGTGGGAATGAGAAAAAATGCTTATTAATTGAAAAAAGTAAAATGAAATTTTACTTTAAGAATAAGTCATGGGAAAAGCAGATTTTTCTGAATAATAATAACTAAAATTTATATAGTGCTTACTATGTGCCAGGCATTGTGCTAAGCTCGTTACAATTATCATCTCATTTGATCTTCACAACAACTCTGGGAGATAGGAGCTACACTATCAAACCCACTTTAGATATGATGAAACAGGCAAGCAGAGGTCAAGTGACTTGCCCAGGGCCACACAGCTAGTAAGTATCTGAAGTCACATTTTCACTCAGGTCTTCCTGCTTCCAGGTCCAATATTCTATTCACTCTTCCACCTCCAGCTGGATCTATATAAAATCGCCATCATTCATGCAGTGGTTTGGGGAGACTGGCTTGGAATATACCCTATAAAGTATGCTGCATGGGATAATAAGTATGCATACAACTTAATGCAGTTTAGGTTTTTTCCATGGTGTCAACTCACACAACTTCTGATTAATAATAATGATGAAGAAAAAATAATAATAATAATAATGAAGGCCTCAGAAGGCCTTTTCAAAGACTAAACATTGCTAGCCTTGTAACACAGAGGCATCACTGTGCAAAGCAATTGGTGTTTTCTGTGCCCAAGACTTCAGGAACACAAACACAGACTAACAGATGAAGACCGGCCACACTTCTTTATCATACAAAGGGTTCCCCTGGTTCTCCCTCCTCAAGCACTACTGCTCTATAGGAAGCAGCTAGATGGACCAGTGGATAGCAAGTCCAGCCTGGAATCAGGAAGACCCGAGTTCAATTCCAGCCTCAGACACTTCCTAACTGCCTGCCCCTAGACAAGCCCTTTACCTCTATCTCCCTCAGTGTCTGCATTTGTAAAATGGGGATAATAATAGAATTTACTTCCCAAGGTTGATATGAGGATAAAATTAATTGGAAAAAGCTGTTTGCAAACCTTTGTGCGCTATATAAATCTTAGCTACTGTCACTATTAATAGGTACACCCAGAGTCTCCTATATTACCTACTTTTATCCATTGTCTTTAGGAAGCCCTTTGTTTGAGAAAGAACCTGATTCCTGCCTTAAGTCTATTGTCCAAAGCTGCAGTTTTCCTTCTCCACAAGTCAAATGCCCTATTTCCCTCTTTTAGGTTGGCACATGAAGCATTGAGCCCATGAATCAGCTAAAGACTCGGGTAACTATATTTCTGATTTCAATTATGTGCTTCCCTTCCCAATTTAGTTATCTTAAAAGTATTTATTCACTTATTTAGTCCAATTTATTTTAAAGTAAGATAATGCTACCAGGAAAAGTCAGAGGAGGTAGATTGAAGATGGGCTGGGGAGGAAAGAGCATACCATTTGATAAAGCCCACATAACTTTCCAAAGAGAGACTCTCCTTCTTTCTGAGAGCTACTGCTGTTCCCAAGACTGTGGATGGATGAGGGATCTCATAGATCATAGGGCCTTCCTACCCAGGTTAAGCCAGAGATCAGATATACCCTCCTCACCTAGAGTCAGCTGAGTGGGGTCAAGGTTTGATAAACTGAGAATACTAATGGTGCAACTTCCACCTATGGAGGGAAAATAAATGAACACACCATGGCTCTGCAAGAATACTACCCAATAGATAAGATATTCAGACATTGGGGCACAGAGATTCACCTTGCCCTAATGGAAAAGTCGAAGGAGGTATGGGAGAAGATATGGGAGAGAGCAGATTGGATGAAGGGATATCCTGTGGGACTGCTATTCTGGGGTGGTAGGGGAAAAATCGGGGAAAAATTGTGACTCAAAATCTGGTGGAAATAAATGATGTAAACCAGAAGTTAATAAAGCATTTGGGAAGAAAAAAAGCAACCCAGAAACCTGAGAATTTGGGTCACATCAGTAGCAATCCCAAACAAACACAAAATTCTCATAGTCCCTGTTGACCAGAAGCGTTCATAGACCTTGTGAAACTATTTTCTACCTGAAGATGGTCACCTATCTTAGACTGTACAACCACAAAAAGGATAATTCCATTGCCCCTTTGACGATGCATTAATTAGTCCTCTGACACATTCTATCACCCAGAAGCAGTCTGTTGCTTAAGGAACATCCTCTAGAATAAATATTGCCTCTTGACTGGAGACAGGTCTCTCACTGGCATAAAACCAGCTTCTAACCCATCAACAATTCATGCTAATAATGAAAGAAGAAAATCATGTCATAAAAAGGGGAAAAGAGAGAGCATGTACAAAAATATACATAACAGTTCTTTTTGTGGTAGCAAAGAATCGCAAACTGAGGGGATGCCCATCAACTGGGGGATGGCTGAACTAATTGTGGTGCATGAATGTAATAGAATACTATTGTCCTATAAGAAATGATGAGCAGTTGGACTTCAGAAAAACCTGAAAAGACTTATGTGAACTGATGTTGAGTAAAGTGAGCAGAGCCCCGAGAACATTATACACAGTAACAGTCACATTGCGCATTGACTGACTTTGATAGACATAACTCTTCTCAACAATGCAAAGATCTAAGAATACTCCAAAAGATTTATGATGGAAAATGCTGTCCGCATCCAGAGAAAGAACTATGGAGTCTGAATGCAGATCAAACCATACTATTTGCTCTCTTTTTTGTTGTTTGATGTTTGATGTTGTTTGTTTCTTCTTTCTCATGGTTCCTCCCATTGGTTCTAATTCTTCTTTACAACATGACTAATAGGAAAATATGTTTAATATTAATGTATATGTAGAGTCTATATAATATTTCATACTATTTTGGGGAGGTGGGAGGGGAAGGAGGGAGGTGGAGAAAATTTAAAACTCAAAAGCTTAAAAAAATGTGAATGTTGAAAACTGAAAATAAATAAATAAATTTTTAAAAAATTTTAAGAAATAATACTACCCCATAAGTGACATATAGAAAAGTCCCTTGACACGTATCGGACTATCCCCCCTTATAGGAAAACAATTTGAAAGAGGCACCAGAGGTTCCTCCCAAAAGTGGCCATGGGTCAGCAGGGATCTCCACCTTAATGTTGTTGTCCAGTCTTTTCAGTTGTGTCTAGCTCTTCATGACCCCTCAGATCTCTTTGTCTGTGGGATTTTCTTGGCAAAGATACTGGAATACTTTGCCATTTCCTTCTCCGGTGGCAAACAGAGGTTTAGCAACTCATCCAATTTCACACATCTAGGAAGTTTCTAAGGATGAATTTGAACTCCAAGTTCCCTGATTCCAAGACCATTACTCTATCCACTACACCATCAAAGGTAGCTCAGTTCAGGGCTTCAATTTCCCACTGGACACAATTAACCACCGTTACTATAATAAAGTTCTGATACTGATTCTAAATGACACATCTGTCTTTTGCCATCAGGTCAAAAACCAACAACCTGGAAAGAACCCAGAACTCCTGATGTAGGTAGCTGGATCAGAAGGAAGCAAGAGGACCCTGCCAGAGGATCACTAGATAGGACACTAGCATGTATACACTGAATATAAACAAGAACTCTAGGAGCTATAATTTTTGAAAGACTCAGATTTTGGAGAACCAGTTGCCATCAACAGCCATCTCCCTTTATTTAGACTTCCAAATATGACATTGACTCCCCTACCTTGAATCTCTGCTCTGGTAATCAGTCTTCCCACTCTTGTCTTTTGAAGGTTATTTTTCATTTTCTTCACTGCAACACACTTAATCATCCAGCTCTACTGACCTACTTGCCATCTTGACATATAATGTTCCATTTCCGTTCTCTTTCACTTTGAACTAGGCCATCTCCCAGGCCTGGAGAGCCATCCTCTCTCTTTTAGAACCCCCAGGTCTCTTCAATACTGTATCAGCTAATGTGCCACCTTCTACAAGAGGCCATTCTCTGTCCTCCTGGCCACCAGTGTCTTCTGTTGGGAGTGAGACTACATTGCAAACACCTCATAGGTATCTTCTACTTATCTATTTATACACATGGAGTCTCCTCCACTAAAATATGGACAGAAGGTGTTTTCACTTTTTCTTTGCATCTTCAGTGCTTAACACAGGGACTGGATCATCGCAAATGCTTAATGAACACTTAGAAATTGATTATCCTTACATCCTCAAAACCTAGGATGAAGTCTTGTACATAGTAGGCGCTTAATGATTTTTTTTTTTTTTGCTTTTTGGAGGGCAATATGGGTTAAGTAACTTGCCCAAAGTCACACGGCTAGGTTTTTGTTTATGTGTGCGTTAAGTGTCTGAGGTCGGATCCGAACTCAGGTCCTTCTGACTCCAGGGCCGACGCTCTACACACTGTGCCACCTAGCCGCCCCTGCTTAATGATTATTTATATTTATATACCTAGCACCTAAGATAATGCCTTACATATGGTAATAATAGCTAGCATGTATATCACACCTACTCTTTAGGAGCTTTACAAATATATTCTCATTTAATCTTCGTAAGAACCCTAGGAAGCAGGTGCAATTACTATCAGCCCCCTCTTATAGTTGAAGAAACTGAGGCAAACAGGAGTTATATGGTTTGCTCAAGGTCACACAGCTAGCAAAAGTCCAAGCCCAAATTTGTACTCAGGTATTCCTGACTCCAGGTCCAGAACCCTATCCCCTACACCACATCGATGCCTCTAATAAGCTCTTAAGAACTGTTCAATTAAGTGAATTAATGCTCTATGGAAAGGATCAGCAAACAGTGGAATGCCAGATTCATTCTGCTGCCTGAATAGGCTGTCGTTTTTATATTTTTAAATAAAATAAAACTATTTAAAAGGGAAAAAAGCCAGTCTTTGTCAGAAGGCCATTAAAACAAACAACAACAAAAATAAGAACAAACAAAAGAAAAAAGTAACCTTGTTTGATGGATACCCTAGTACTCAACCACCCTGGCTTTCCTATTTACCCTTGTTCCCCTTCCAATTTGAACAGTCTCTTCAGACCTCCACTGGACACTGCCCTTTCCCCTAGCAAGGCTTTTTCTAATCCTGGGTTTGGTAAAATTGGAGAAAGAATATTTTTTCTACCTAACTCAGAATCCAATGAGATGAGATACATGAAGCACATTGCAACTATAAAACAATATGCAAATGTGATCTATGTTGGTGATGATGGTAATGATGCGGATAAATGGAAGAGGTTGAGCTATAGATGCTGAAATTAAAATAGACAAACTAATTCACCTAATAATTTTTGGTGGTCAATGAGTCAACTGGGAAACTATATGATTAAAATCTTCATTTCAGGCCAAGTTGATTTACCAAATTATTTGTAATGTGAAGCCACAACTTTCATTTACAAAATATGCAGTCTGGTAGATATGCTGTACCAAGAACTGATGAGACAAATTTCCTGGCTATATTGGAATTGATTAAATATTATAGGGGATAAAATATAGTGACATCAGCCTGGAAACAGTCAAGTCAGCAGTCATAATTTAGTTTTATTTTTGTTTATTGCCATTTGTGAATAGCCATGCTCCAGAAATTATTTTGAAATAAGTTACTCTCATCCCATCTCTGTTGCTTTTGCAATCAAACTCCTGAAGTTTCACACCATTTGTTTTTCTAAGTATCCACCAATTTATGACTTTGGGTGTTGCATTGTGACTATAACTCAAAAGATTTGGGGAGAGTTATTATTTTTATTACTTTTTTTATTTACCTCATTGGCTTGGATGCCAACCCTCCAGCCCTCATTCTAGCCTAAGAAAGCTAAAAGATAGTGTGATTGTGCCAACTTTGGGGACCTTTACAGATCATTAGAATGGTGTCACTATTCTAAGAGTGAGCAATTGACTCCATATTATCTAGGCAATTCTGTGAATGGAGCAAATTAATTTCTGATACAAATTAAACCTTGAGTTTGTAAATTTTTTAGCTCTGCACAGGAAAGATGCTGCATTCACTAGACTCTTCTGAGAATGTAGCATTATACTAGCTAACCGTACTATGAGTGAAAATACAGTTGTGAAGAAATACTATAGAAATTTAAGTTCTTCGCGATTCCAAGTTCAGCCTCAGCTCACCCGTTTCAACCTGGGGATTCTGTGCTGGTAAAAAGAAATTCATAGTCTGGAGCCAAGGTAGAAGGGTCCACACATCATGATCCCCACTACACCTACTGCTGTCAAAGTGGACTCTATTCCTACATGACTCCATTACACCATAGTGAAGCCTGCTGTCTCCTCAGAATGGAAAGCAGAAGTCCACAAGGACCCCCCCTAAAGCTAAGACTTATCTGATCCTCTCCCTGATCCCCCTTTTACCTCCTTGTGCTGTCCCCCACAATCCCCATGCCCCCAGACCAAGCTATACCTGGGTGGTAACCACAGGAAATGGACAATTTTGGACTTTCCAGAATCTGGAGCACACAGCTCCCCCTCAACTCCCTGTTCCCCAGAACTGTACTATTTGGGGCCACACCAGCCTGCTCTGTTCAGATACAGGATGCCCGTGCTCCTGTGCTTGTGTCACAGCTTACCACCTCCTAGCCCTGGTGCCTCCCTGTGCTACTTACTGGGCAGGCAGTAGTGAGGGATCGAACCTATTGTTCCAAATCCATACAATCAGGTCTGACCCCTAGCAACCCATGCTCAAATCTCACCATTCAAAACCCCTTTGGGGAATCCCTGTTTCTCTGGTCCTGGGAATCACAGTCCCTGAGGAGGAGGAGGAGGAGGAGGAGGAGGGAGGACAAATGCCAAGAAGCCTCCTGTGCTCCTCCCCCATTGTCATCCCATTGCTTAGCTATCCCTGCCCCAATAGGGAACCCCGATGTCCAAATCACAATACCAGCTGTCACCACATTGGCTCCAGTCAGATAATATACTGTACCCCCCCCCATCTTCAAAGATTCAGGAATCTCTAAATTATCAGGTCCCCTTAATTACCCTTCTGTCAGCTGTTCATAAAACACTTAACAGCTCTAACCACATGTTGGGAAAAGATTTCTGGATTTGTGTTGAACCCCAGCCTCCTTACTTTGTAGGGGTGGCACTAAATGCCTCAGTCACCCCTATTTCCAACACAGAGAATTGTGATTGGGACCGCCCAAGGCTCTCCCTTGGGGTTGTACAGGGAACAGGTTTCTGCCTCATATCATCCAGCACTCCTTTATCCAGCTCTCGGTATAGCTCAAGTTGTGGGCAAATCCACGAGATTCAGGTCTCTAGCTCAGACTACTTCCCCACCCCTCTAGGAGCCTGGTGGGCATGCCACAATGGCCTCACCCAGTGTGTCTCTCTTACAGTGTTTCTCAGACAACAACACACTGAGGGCCCCCTGTGTATCTTAGTGGCCATAATTCCCTGGGTCTCCCTTCTCCCAGGTGAACAAGGTTGGCATTACTTTTCCCAGAAGAGCAACTGAGCCACCACCTAAGGCAGGCAGTAGCACTCCTCATTCCCATCTCCATGGACTTGGGCCTTATGGATTCTGCAGCCACTGGGATGGCAGCCTTGATTAACGGGGAGGCCAAATATCAGACCTTAAGTACACAGGTAAATATTGACCTCTCCCAGATAGAGCAGTCCATCTCAGCCCTGGAAAGAAAGGTGGACTTTCTGGCAGAGGTGGTTCTTCAGAACCACAAAGGCCTTGACTTTCTTAAACAGGGTGGCCTGTGTGCAGTCCTTGGTGAGGCTTGTTGCTTCTATGCAAACAACTCTGGAGTGGTGAGGTAGAGTTTGAAGTTGGTATGCCAGAATATTGCTAATAGACAGAGGGGGCTAGAAAATTCTGAGAATGGGTATCAGTCCCTGTTCCCCTGGAACATCCCCCTAACTCACTAAATTGATATCAGCCTTGGTATTAGTATTGGTATTAGCCTCTCCTCCTCCTGATCATAGCCCTAATTGTAGGACCCTATCTCATTAATTGCTTTATACAATTTGTCAAATCCCGTGTTAATTCCATTAATGTTAATTATCAGGGACTCCCCCCACCCACCATCCTTTAGAAACAAAATTGGGTAATCTAGATGTGACCCCAGCCATGTCAAAGGTTTGACATACCTACAAGGAAGAGTAGGGAATGTTGGACACTACTCGACTTTGCCCTTCCATTCATTGATTTGTAAAGCAGACAACTCAACCTTACCTTTCCTTCATTGATTTGTAAAGCAGAGAACTCCACCTTCCTCTCCCTTAATTGATCTGTAAACAGGCAGGACCCCCACCCCTTGCTTTGCCCTGATTGATCTGTGGGTGGGAGTCCCAGCCTAGGGTTTCTTGCCAGTGGGAAATTCAAACGTATACTGACAAATCACTAATTGTAGTTTAAAATGTACACTGACCAATCACTGTAATTTCAGCTTATGTAACCTGCCTATAGAACCTCTATAAAACCAGCACAATGTCTGTGCCAAAGCATTGTCTGATTTGGGCATGTACCCTGACAGTCCCATGATAATAAAATCCACTTTTTAAATTAAAAAAAAAAATAAAGAAATTTAAGCTCTTCTTTTCATTAAGCAATCTTACCTTAATGCAACACTTTAACATCAAAAAAATGTATATCAATTATATAATTTGATCACCTGATATAGCTATGACAGTGATTATTATCTGATCACCAGGAAAGATAAGGAAGTAGGATAAGTGAGGAGAAAGTGTACCACCCTCATGTCAGTGGTCTGGGACAAAGGCCCAGTTATCCTATTTTTAGTGTGCCTCCTTTTCCACTATTCTTCCACCATTACTGCAAAAGTGAGTGGGAGAAACTCAGGACTGAGGATGATTTTGTATATTTCTTGGTTGCATGGGTTGTCATGGCCAAAGAATTCATAATCATGTTGATAGCCTTTGAGCGATGCTTAGCAAAACCTGTTTTCAAAAAGTAGATTGGATCTCTTTTCAGCCTTTATGGTATGGAAGTATGGAAGCTGCTAGAATTAGTTGTCTACCAAACTAGCCTTTGAGAACCTAGAATCAGCTCCACACACCTCCACACTATAGTGAGGTCTCAGAGTAGTATGGTTTGCAAACTTTTAACAATATAAGAGTCAAATAACAATGCAACATTATCAATACAAGCATCAATTATAAAATCCAAGAGTTGTTTAGTCAGAGGTTGTCTAGTCCAACTGTTCCTCAGGGCATGGACCCCTATGCACCATTCTGAAGATGCTTAACTAGCATCTGCTTGAACATCTCCATGATGGAGAATTCACTACTTGTCAGGTCAGTCTATTAGATATAAAAATCAGCTTAATTATTATGAAGTTCTTCCTTATACTGAACTGATACCTACCTCTCTATAATTTTTACCCAGTGGTTTTAGTTCTTCCCTCTAGAACCACATAAAATAAGTTGAATCCTTTTCCCTAGGGCATACCAGTTAGATATTTGAAGATAGTTTCCTCCAAGTTTTTTCTCCTCTTAACTGTCACAGTTCATTCACAAGATGGTACATGATTAATTACTAAATGAGATACATATTAGATATAAACACAGATATAGCTATAGATATAGATGTGGATATATAACTTGCTGAAGATTCAGAAAAGGAAGTCATTATTCTTGGTTGAAATAGATAATGAAGGTTTCAAGGTGAAGGAAAAAAATTGAACTTGATCTTGAAGGTTGAGTATGATTTAACCAAGTGGGGTGGAACAAAGAAGGCATTCTTGGTGACTCAAGACCATGACCAAAGGTTCAGAATTAGAAAACTAAAAGGTGTGTTTACAGGACAAAATGTAGAGAAGTGATGTAGTGGAGGAGGGGGAAACACTGGGTTTAGAATTAAAGAGTGTAGGGAGCCAAGATGGCGGAGTAGAAAGAGCACTTCCATAGCACTCCAGGCCACATCACTTCAAAATTACATAAAAGGGTACTCTGAACAACCTCTAGAGCTCCAGAACCCACAGAACAACACAGAGAAGCTAACCTCCCACTGAGGACAGCCCAGCAGCCCCGGCAAGGAGTGGCCAGCACAGCATACTGGGAGCCGAGCCCAGGACCCCATGAGTCAGAGGTTTTAGCCCCAGGGTGGCCAGACCAGCAGCCAGCTGAAGGGACCCCAGAACACCAGCAACTGTGGTGTTTCCAGAATTACCAACACATAGATGCCTAGGACAAAGTGAGAGGTTAGTGCCCTATGGACTTTGGGACCAGTATTTGGGAGCACATCAGCTTCTTCCCCTGGGGGCAAGAAGCTGCTGAGGAGCTGCAGCACAGCTGCCATTTTACATCTTCAGTTGCAACTTCAGCTTCTGGCCTGAGAGCTGTAGGGGGACCCAGCAATCAGTCTGGGGGGGAAATCTCTCTTGTTTTAACCTTCTTGGATCTGGATTGCAGTCTGGGGTGGAGGTCTTGGGATGTGTGTCCAGCTTGCCAGAGTGTATGGAGGCTTCAAGGAGGGCACCCAACTAATACCTCCACCAGTTAAGAAAACCCCAACATTTGGGATGGAAGCTCCCCTGTCTGGTGGCAGAGTCCTACTGTGGCAACAAGCCCAAAAGTCAACTAATTAAGTGGCAACATGCCTAGGCAAAGGAAACAAAATAAACAGAAAAATGCAACATTAGACTCCTACTTTGGGGGCAAAGAGGATAGAAGCATGGGACAGGAGGAGGTCTGTGAGGTCTGAACTCCTGCACCAAAAGCCGCAAATGAAAATATGAGCATGTTACAGGCCATAGAGGACCTTAAGAAGGATTTTTAAACCCAAATAAGAGAAGTAGAGGAAAAATTGGGAAGAGAAATGAAAAAGATGCAAGAAAAGTATGAAATGAGAGTCAACAGCCTGACTGAGGAAAATAAAACCTTAAAAATAGACTAACTCAAATGGCAAAAGAGGCTCAAAAAGGCAATGAGGAGAAGAATGCCTTAAAAAGCCTAATTTTCCAGATGGTAAAAGAATCTCAAAAGCTCAGTGAGGAGATTCATTCCTTCAGAGTTAGACTGGAACAAATGGAAGCTAGTGACTTTATGAGAAATCAAGATGCTGTTAAACAGATCCAAGCAATTGAAAGACTAGAAGGCAATGTGAAATATCACATGGGAAATACCACTGACCTGGAAAATAGATCCAGGAGAGACAATTTAAAAATTATTGGACTACCTGAAAGCCATGATCAAAGAAAGAGCCAAGAAATCATCCTTCAAGAAGTTCTCAAGGAAAATTACCCTGATGTTTTAGACCCAGAGGGTGAAATAGACGTTGAAAGAATCCATTGATCACCTCCTGAAAAAGATCCCAAAAAGAAAACTCCTAGGAATATTATAGCCAGGTTCCAGAATCCCCAGATCAAGGAGAAAATACTACAAGCAGCCAGGAAGAAACAATGTCAATATTGTCGAAACACAATCAGAATAGCCCAGGACCTGGCAGCTTCTATACTGATGGACTGAAGGGCATGGAATATGATATTCCAGGGGTCAAAAGAGCTGAGATTAAAACCAAGAATCACCTACCCAGCAAAACTGAGTATCTTGTTTCAGGGGAAAATATGGTCATTCAGTGGAATAGAGGACTTTCAAGCATTCTTGAGCTAAAAACCAGAGTTGAATAGAAAATTTGACATTCAGACACAAGAAGCAAGAGATGCTTGAGAAGGTAAACAGGGAAAATAAATCATAAGGAACTTATCAAAGTTGAACTATTTACATTCCTACAGGGAAAAACAATAACTGTAACTGAAGAAACCTTTCTCAGTATGAAAATAGTTGAAGAAGGGTATATGGGCATATGCATACATATGTGAATGTGTGTATATATGTTTACAGGTATATATAGATAGAGGGCACAGGTCGAATTTAATAGGAAGGGATGATACTTAAAAGGTGAAATTAAGAGGTGAGAGAGGAATATAACAAGAGGAGATGGAGAAAGACAGAAAGGGGTAAATTATCTCATATAGAAGAGGCATGGACAAGTGGTTGCAAGGGAGGAGAAGAACAGGAAGACAAAAAGGCAAAATCATATTCTCATTGAATTTGACTCAGGGAGAGAATGACATACATACTAAATTGCATATCTCACCCTACAGCAGAGTATGGGGGAGGGGAATGAAAAGGGGGATGATGGAAGGGAGGGCATGCTGGGGGGAAGGGAAGTTGGACACACACACATTTGAAAAGGGACAGGATCAAAGTAGGGAATGGACCAAGTCGGGGGGGGGATAGGTGGGAGGGAAATATAGCCAGTCTTTTACAACATATCTACTATGGTAATGTTTTACATAGCTATACATGTACAACATATACTGAGCTGCTTATCTTCCCAGCAAGAGTGGGTGACGAGGAAGGAAGGGAATGAATCTGGAATTTGAAGTTTTAAAATTAAATGTTTCAAATATATATAAATACCATTATTAATACTATTTTGCATATAATTGGGAGATAAGATTTGCAGGCATTGGGGCAAAGAGATTCACCTTGCCCTAATGGAAAAGTCAAAGGGGGTATGGGAGAAGATATGGGAGAGAGCAGATTGGATGAGGTGATATCTTGTGGGACTGCTATTCTGGGGTGGTGGGTAGGGGGAAAATGGGGAAAAAATTGTAACTCAAAATCTGGTGGAAATGAATGATATAAACCCAAAGTTAATAAAGCATTTGGAAAAAAAAGAATTAGAGAATGTAGTACTGAATCACAACTCCACTACTTACCACATTAGAGACTCTGGGTAAGTCACTCCTACACTCTAATCACCCATGGAGTGGATAATGTAACTGCAACTATCTACTTCACAGAGGAATTTGGTGGGGAAAGAACTTATTAAACCTTCAATGCCATAGTGGTATAATCAGGATTATTATTATTTTTTATTTTTTTAAAACAAATGCTTTATTAACTTATGTTTTACATCATTCATTTCTGCCAGATTTTGAGTTACAATCATTTCCCCCCCCCATTACTCTCCTACCCAACCTCCCAGAATAGCAGTCCCACAAGATATCACTTCCTCCAATCTGCTCTCTCCCATACCCCCTTCGACTTTTCCATTAGAGGAAGGTGAATCTTTGTGTCCCAATGCCTGCACATCTTATCTCCCAATTACAAGAAAAAAGCATTAATAAGAGTATCTATATATATTTGAAACATTTAATGTTAAGACCTCGAATTTCAGATCCATTTCCTTCCTCCCTTGTCACCCATTCCCTCTGGGGAGATAGGTAATTCAGTATATGTTGTACATATCTAGCTATGCAAAACATTATCATAGTAGATGTATTGTACAAGGCTGCTTATAATTCCCTCCCACTCATCCCACCCCCCACCTGGTCCATTCCCTACATGATCCTGTCCCTCTTCTATAGTGGGTACTTCCAACCTCCCCTCACCCCAAGGATGGCCTCCCATCCATCATCCCTCCTCTCATCCCCCTTCTCCCTATTCTGCTGCAGGTTGAGATATCCCATTTAGTATGTATGTCATTTTCTCCCAGAACCAAATTCAATGTGAATGTGGTTTTGCCTTTTTAGCCTTCCTTATTCTCCCCCTCCTTTGCAACCACTTCCCCTTGCTTCTTCTACATGGGATAGTTTACCCTACCCTGTCTCTCCCCATCTCCTCTTGCCACTTTCCTCTCTCACCTCATAATTTCATCCCTTGAGTATTCTCCCTTCCCAACAAATTCAACCTATGCCCTCTATCCATATATAAGTGTAACCATATACACACACATTCACATATGTATTCATATGACCACACCCCCTTCTTCCATTATCTTCATAGTGAGAAAGATATCATCAGTCACAAATATTGCTTTTCCATATAGGAATGTAAATAGTTCAACTTTGATAAGTTCCTTTTGATTTCTTTTCCCTGATTACCTTCTCAGGCATCTCTTCCTTCTTGTGTCTGGATGTCAAATTTTCTATTCAATTCTGGTTTTTTCCTCAAGAATGCTTGAAAGTCCTCTATTCCACTGAATGACCATATTTTCCCCTGAAACAAAATACTCAGTTTTGCTGGGTAGGTGACCCTTGGGTTCATTCCCAATTCTTTTGCCCTCTGGAATATCATATTCCATGCCCTTCGATCCCTCAGTGTAGAAGCTGCCAGGTCCTGGGCTATTCTGATTGTGTTTCCACAATATTGAAATTGTTTCTTCCTGGCTGCTTGTAGTATTTTCTCCTTGATCTGGGGATTTTGGAACCTGGCTATATTCCTGGGAGTTTTCTTTTTGGGATCTTTTTCAGGAGGTGATTGGTGGATTCTTTCAACCTCTATTTTGCCCTCTGGATCTAAAACATCAGGGCAGTTTTCCTTGAGAATTTCTTGAAGGGTGATTTCTAGGTTCTTTCCTTGATCATGGCTTTCAGGTAGTCCAATAATTTTTAAATTGTCTCTCCTGGATATATTTTCCAGGTCAGTGGTTTTTCCCATGAGATATTTCACATTGCCTTCTAATCTTTCATTTGTTTGGATCTGCTTAACAGCATCTTGATTTCTCATAAAGTCATTAGCTTCCATTTGCTCCAGTCTAACTCTGAAGGAATGAATCTCCTCAGTGAACTTTTGAGATTCTTTTTCCATCTGGCAAATTTGACTTTTTAAGGCATTCTTCTCCTCATTGCCCTTTTGGGCCTCCTTTGCCATTTGAGTTAGTCTATTTTTTAAGGTGTTGTTTCCTCAGTCAGGCTGTTGACCCTCATTTCATACTTTTCCTGCATCCTTCTCATTTCTCTTTCCAATTTTTCCTCCACTTCTCTTATTTGATTTTTAAAGTCCTTCTTAAGGTCCTCTATGACCTGCAACCCGCTCATGTTTTCCCCTGGGGCTTTTGGAGCAGGACTTCTGACCTCACAGTCCTTTTCCCACTCTATTCCCCCAAAATAGGAGTCTAGGGTTGCATTTTTCTGTTTCCTTTGCCTTGACATGTTGCCACTTAATTACTTGACTTTTGGGCTTGTTGCTACACTATGGCTTTAAGGCCAGATAGAGGCATTTTCATCCCGAACGTGTGGGGGGCAACTTCCATTTCTGGCAAGCTGTAAACCCACCCACAACTTCCACCCTAGATCACAATCCAGATCCAGGGAGGTTAAAGCAAGAGTGATTACTCCCCAAGACTGATCACTGAATATCCCTACAGTTCACAGGCCAGGAGCTGGAACTGTCTCTGAAACCTACAAAATGGCGTGTCTCCTCAGCGGCTTCTAGCCCCCAGGGGAGGGAGCCGACGCATTCCCCAAATATTGGTCCCAAAGTCCATAGGACACTAACCTCTTACTTTGTCCTAGGCATGTCTATGTTGATAATTCTGGAGTCGCCACAGCTGCTGGTGTTCTGGGGTCTCTCCAGCTGGCTGCTGGCCCTGCCACCCTGGGGCTAAAACCTCAGCTCATGGGGACCTGGGCTCCGCTCGGCTCAGCTCCCCATGCTCTGCGCACTGCCGGCTCCCAGACTGCTGCGCTGGTCCTTCCTGCAGGGCTGCTGGGCTGTCCTCAGCAGGAGGTCAGCTTCTCTGTGTCGTTCTGTGGGTGCTGGGGCTCCAGAAGTTGTTCAGAGTCCCCTTTTACATAGTTTGGGGGGAATCTGGGGGCAGAGTGGCTTGGATGAGCTGTTTCTACTCCGCCATCTTGGCTCCGCCACTGGGAGTATTATTTTTTTTAAAGCAATTGGGGTTAAGTAACTTGCTCAAGGTTACATGGCTAGTCATTATTTATGTGTGGGTGCTCATTTTCTGAGAACGGTTTCAATCCCAGGTCATCCCAACTCCGAGGCCAGCACTCTTACTCACCGCATCACCTAGCCACCCCAAATCAAGATTATTATTGCTAGATGAATAGATTCTATACTTTCTATACACAAGTTAACTTAAAGGAATCTCTGAGTTAGAGAGAGAAGAGCAGAATTTCTTCTGGTCAGCAAAAAGAGAAGAAAGCCTCAAATGCATTTCCTTCAGTAATAGTGATTGCTTGATCTATAACTTGAAGCAGACATGGCACTTAAAACTCCTCAAAGAATAGAGATATGGGCAGGGGGGAGGGATCAAATATGAAATAAAATTCAAAAGGGCTAGCAGGTGCCCTCACACTGTCCCATATTGATGACACAGGGTTTGTCTTCATTTGAAATCTTTTGTGGATATTGAATCAAGTAATTTCTATTTTTAGATCATGACTGCACACAACCACTGAGATCATCTAGACCAGAGATTCCCAACCTGAGGTCCACAAAAAAGACTAAGTCATCTATATGGATAGATTTTAGGGAGTCAGTGACACACTATATGGGTGAAATATATGTGTATATATGTGTGTGTGCATATACATATATGTTATTTATTTGTGTGTTACATGCATGTGCATGTATTTTTATTTTTAACCTTTGGTTTCTTTTGTAATTCTCAATATTTTATTTTCTGCATTTAAAAACTCTGAGAAGGGATCAAAAGACTAACCCTAGACTATGAGAGGGGGAGATGATACACACACACCAAAGTTTAATGACTCCTGACCTCTAGACCACTTTTAAAGAGGAGGAACCTTAGTCCCAAAGAACAGAAGCAGCCTACCTAAGATCACACAAGGAATAAAAGGATAATTCATGATTCTAGTCTTGCCCTTCTGCCTCCAAGTCTAGAGTCCATCTACTCCACTATAACTCATGAGCAAGTATTCTTTAGACACTTAAGACCATATTCTTAAAAATCAGGAGGTCACAGCTTCATAGACTGAGTTGGAGGGGATATGAGAGGCCAAGTAGACCAACTCCTTCATTTTACAGATGTGGAAACTTGGACTCAAGGAGATTAAGTAATGTTTCCATTGGTAAAGAGGTGGAGCTAGATTTGAACCAAAGTTCTCTGATTCTAAACTCAGCATTTTTTCCCACTGTTTTACCTATCATATATTCCTAAGAAGTATGTCATCTTTTTATTTTTTTTACATAATCATCTCTCTTATTGGAAACAGACTGTGGAATAGTGGAAAGAACACTGTGTCTGGATGGGGACTCGATTTCAGGGCCTTTATCATAGCTCTGACACATATTGTTGTTGGGTTTTTTTGGTTTTGTGGGGTTTTTTTGGCTTTTGTTTTTGTTTTTTGTTGGGTTTTTTTTTTTTTTTGCTTTTTGGAGGGAAATTGGGGTTAAGTGACTTGCCCAAAGTCACACAGCTAGTAAGTGTGTCGAGCATCTGAGGCAGAATTTGAACTCAGATCCTCCTGACTCCAGGGTTGGTGCTCTATTCACTGTGCCACCTAGCCAGTTTTATGACTGAACAAGTTGTTCACCCTCCAATAGCTGTTTTCTCCTATGTAAAGTTAGAATAATGATAAACAAGACCTTCCTCATAGGGTTATTGGGAGGAAAATACTTTGATATGTTGAAATAGCTTTAAAATGCACTAAGACTTTTGGGATACCCATGCTTGGCTCTTCAGAGTTTAAAAGTTAAGAAGCATTTATTAAATACCTACTATGTGTCAGGTCGGCAATGTGCTAAGCACTGGGAATACAAAGAAAGGTAAAACCCAGCTCCTACTCTCCAGGAGCCCACAATAGAATAGGGGAGACAGCATACAAACAGCTATGTACAAGTAAGCCATATAAAGGACATATGGGAGTTAATGTCAGAGGGAAGGCCCTAAGATTAGGTTGGACCAAAGCAAAGGACTTTGTGTGCATTATCTCATGTACAGATATTATTATTCCTATTTTGCAAATGTGAAACCGTGACAGAAAGAAGTGACTTGCCCGTGGTCACACAGCTAAGAAGATCAAAAGTTGGATTGAAACCAAAGTCTTCATCTAAGTCCATCACTCTACCCATTATAACATATTCCTACTGGAAGTACTACTAAAATAAATTGCAATTATTATTTGATTTTTCCCCCTACTGAATGGATGTTAATATAGTTATACAGTGTGTCACAGAATGTCAGCTTGATCTGTTAGCTAAAGTTATCTACCAATATAAAACTTAATGGGCATACCTATACTGATCATATAAACAACTTCTTTCTACCCATCTTACCTGTCCCCAAAGATCTGGGATTTAACAAGCAATGCCTAGACCTACAAAAGCTGGAGGGAGCAAAAATGGTTAGTGCATAGTGAATTTTCAGTATTTTCTAGGTAGCCCACAAAAACTGAGTAAACTTGCCTCTTATGTGCATTCCCATGATTCTAGACATTCATTTACTCTTGGGAACTCATCTTGACTCAAGATACAAGTTAAGTAAGAAAGAAGCTAGAGGGCAAAAGTGAATTAGTTGCTTTGATCAGTGATAGACAGCCTGTTATAACTTCCTGCTAATGGGGTGAGTTATAATGGGAACAAAGAACTCTAAAGCATCCTTCAGAACTAAAGCCTTCATGGAGAAAAAAAGGCTTCCTCCTCAGTTCACGAGAGGATGATAATACCAATGTTAATAGTTGGAGATGGGGCTTTTTGTTCAGATTTAATCAATAAATGTGTAAACTTCCCTCCATGGACTCCTGTGAAACTTGAAGAAGTATTAAACAGGTGAGAGAGTAAGTGATTTGTCCATGTTCAGAGGCAGAACAGGAATCTGTTTTCCTGATTCCAAAGTCAGTCCTCTAACCACCACCACCCTGCTGCCTTTTGTTAGCAGTTTAATGCGGAAAAGTTGTGAAACAGTTCAGCAAGGTCATTCTTTTGAATATGGTTTTTATATAAGAAAATAAAAACAAGGTGTCTTTTGTTTAAAATAAACTAGACAATGAAAACATTGTTAGTGTAAAATTAGTCAAATATTGCAACTTGCTTTCTGGAAGGCATAACAATATAATCAAGACATATATTCAGAAAAGAAAATTAATTTGAATGTCCTGTTTTTATGTTGGAAAATTGAACCAAAGCCCAAAAGCATTATGGGAAGCAATCCAAAGCAGGAAGTACACTGTGGAGAGTTAGTGCAGGGGAATATGGGTCACTGGGGGGTTGAATGCCCTTGATTCCTATTTGCTCCTTAAAATAGGCCTGGGAAGTATAATTAGTTTCCTCTAAAAATCTCATTTTTTTTCATTGGTTCCCTACAACAGTCCCCTCTTGTGTCATACATGCAATGCACTGATAATGGTTTTTCCCATTTTATCTATGTCTCATACCTCCTGAAATCTCTGATAATCCTTTACCACACCTGCTCCAGCCTATCCTAGATTTGCAGCCTGGGAATTTGGGATGTTGAGCCCAGACACAATATCATTATTTATTACCTTACTGCAATTCTACTTTTCACTAAAATAGATTTATATCCTCATTTTATCATGGGGCTCAGATTGGGTTTCCTCCAAGGATATTAATACCCAGGAAAAGCGAAGAGGTGGCTGAAGACTGAGTTTGAAAAGACAGCCTTTTTTGATCACATAGCAGTTTCCTCTTAGTAGAACGATTCACTCTACATACTATGAATTTTGCCAAACCCAGAGAGGATCATTTTTTTCCACCTGAATATTTTCACATTTCAACAATTCTGTGTTAGCCAAGGTGTGTGGGAGTAGGAATATAATTGGTAATACTACTTATTTTGAACTTCAAGTGAAACATTTATTGCCATAAAAGCTTTCCCATTGTTTCTTAAGTCCCACAAATAATGCTAGCTCAGACATCACTCCTTCCTATAGGACTCAATGTGCTAGAAAGACCACAGAATTTGGCATTAAAGAACCAAGATTCCAGTCCCAGCTCTGGCCCTTGCAATCTTTGTGATCTTGATCAAGTTACATAATCCCTACCAGGCTTCAGTTTCCTTGTCTATAAAATGGACCAGTTGGACACAATTTAAATCAATTCAGTAAGTAGTAATAAAGAGCCAGTTGTGTGCCAGGCACTATTCTAAGTCTACATAAATGAAGAGTCATTGCCCTCAAGCAGCTTTCATTCCACTGAGAAGAAGCAAGATGCACACATATACGGAAAAAGAACCTAGAAAATAATTTCCAAGGAGGTAGAGAATGAGAATCAATAACCATGGTGGTGGTGGGAGTGGTTACAGCATAGGGGGGAGATAGAAATTCCAGGGGGAAAAGGTGAGGAGGGGAGCAATCTAAGCATGAGCATATCCTGTGCAAAGGCATGTAGGTGGGAGATGGAATGACATGGACAGGACTAAGTAAAACAGTTTAGCTGGAATTTGAAGTGGGTGAATGAAAGTGATATGTGATAGAAAGATAGGTTAGAGTAATATTGTGAAGATGATTTCTAAGTTTCCTTCAAGAGCTAAACATATGATCATATGAACCTGAGCAAATCTTTGATGTCTCTCAGACAATTCAATTCAATTCAATTTAATTGCTATCAGAAATGTCAGCAACTTATATGTTAAGAAAAAATCCATCAGCAACTGAATAGGTGAAGTGATTATATTATGTCAAATCATAGAGCTGGAAAGGGCCACAAAGATCACCTAATCTAAATTCCTTTTTTACAAAAAGGGGAAACTGAGTCTCAGAGAAAGGTCTTATTCAAGTTCACATAGTTAGTAAACGGAAAAGTTCATAGAAGGAAGAAGTCAGTTCTCTTGTTTGCCAGTGCAATTTCTTTTCACTATGCTCTCTGCCTCCTCACCAATGTCAGGTATGATGATGAAGATGAAAATGATGGCCACATACACCACATAGTCCACCATCTTGACAGGAGCACTCAAGTAATATTTTCTCCTTAGAGCAGGGATTCATTGTTTGAGGACCATGACCCCATAAGATGTCCTAAAATAGGTGTCAAAGAATACATGAATTTGGATGGGAAGAAATTCACTAATCTTTTGCTTCATTTGTAACTCTATTTTATTTTATATCAAAATAAAACTTTTTAAAAATAAAAGCATTTAAAAACATTATTCTGTAAAGGATTCCATAGGCTTCGCGAAACTGCCAAGTATGTCCTTGAGATAAAAAATAAAAATGTTGAGAACCCCTGAACTATGGTGATCTTATTGTACTGAGACTACAGATGATTGATGGCACATGGCACTGGCATTCCTACCTGGGTATTTAGGAAAGTCAAACAATGGGAATATTTGGAAGTACTGGTATTGTATGGTATTTTATTTTATGCATCTAAAGTCATTATTCTGAAAAGGCATCCATGGGCTTTGCCAGACTGTCAAAGAGTCTGACACAAATCCTTAAATGGTCCTGCCTTAAATCCTTTCTAAAGGAACCACCCAATGTACAAATGGTCTTCTTGTTCTTTTATTATCTCAGGGGTACCAAGGTAGCACTCACTGAGAATTCAAAAGCTCAACCTGAAAAAGCTAAAATGATGTCCATGTACAAAAGTCTCCCTTTGGCTGAAAGTGACCCTGGCTACATCTCTACATCTAAAAGAAATGAAGCACATAACTGCCAAGATTCTTAGTAATAATGAGCAAGGTTAGAGGGGCAGAGCCAAGATGGCGGAGTAGAAACAGCACATCCAAGCCACTCTTCCCCCAGATCACCTCCAAACTATGTAAAAGGGGACGCTGAACAACTTCTGGAGCCCCAGAACCCACAGAATGACATATAGAAGCTAACCTCCTGCTGAGGACAGCCCAGCAGCCCTGCAGGAAGGACCAGCGCAGTGGTCTGGGAACTGGCAGAGCAGCGCACAGAGCACGGGGAGCACCTGAGTCGCAGTTTTAGCCCCAGGGTGGCAGGGCCAGCAGCCGGCTGGAGGGACCCCAGAAGACCAGCAGCTGTGGCGACTCCAGAATTATCAACATAGACATGCCTAGGACAAAGTGAGAGGTTAGTGCCCTATGGACTTTGGGAGCAGTATTTGGGGAATGTGTCGGCTTCTTCCCCTGGGGGCTAGAAGCCACTGAGGAGACACGCCATTTTGTAGTTTTCAGAGGCAGCTCCAGCTCCTGGCCTGTGAACTGTAGGGAGATCCAGCGATCAGTCTTGGGGGGTAATCACTCTTGCTTTAACCTCCCTGGATCTGGATTATGATCTGGGGTGGAGGTTGTGGGTTGGTTTCCAGCTTGCTAGAAACGGAAGTTGCCCCCACACACATTCGGGACGAAAATTCCCCCTCTGGCACCAGAGCCATAGTGTGGCAACAAGCCCAAAAGTCAAGTAATTAAGTGGCAACATGCCAAGACAAAGGAAACAAATTAAACAGAAAAATGCAACACTAGACTCCTACTTTGGGGGCAAAAACGATCGAAGCATAGAGAGAGAGGAGGACTGTGAGGTCAGAAGTCCTGCTCCAAAAGCCCCAGGGGAAAACATGAGCAGGTTGCAGGCCATAGAGGACCTTAAGAAGGACTTTAAAAATCAAATAAGAGAAGTGGAGGAAAAATTGGGAAGAGAAATGAGGATGCAGGAAAAGTATGAAATGAGGGTCAACAGTCTGGTTGAGGAAAACAACACCTTAAAAAATAGACTAACTCAAATGGCAAAGGAGGCCCAAAAGAGCAATGAGGAGAAGAATGCCTTAAAAAGTCGAATTTGCCAGATGGAAAAAGAATCTCAAAAGTTCACTGAGGAGATTCATTCCTTCAGAGTTAGACTGGAGCAAATGGAAGCTAAGGACTTTATGAGAAATCAAGATGCTGTTAAGCAGATCCAAACAAATGAAAGATTAGAAGGCAATGTGAAATATCTCATGGGAAAAACCACTGACCTGGAAAATAGATCCAGGAGAGACAATTTAAAAATTATTGGACTACCTGAAAGCCATGATCAAAGAAAGAACCTAGAAATCACCCTTCAAGAAATTCTCAAGGAAAATTGCCCTGATGTTTTAGATCCAGAGGGCAAAATAGAGGTTAAAAGAATCTACAGATCACCTCCTGAAAAAGATCCCAAAAAGAAAACTCCCAGGAATATCATAGCCAGGTTCCAGAATCCCCAGATCAAGGAGAAAATACTCCAAGCAGCCAGGAAGAAACAATTTCAATATTGTGGAAACACAATCAGAATAGCACAGGACCTGGCAGCTTCTACACTGAGGGATTGAAGGGCATGGACTATGATATTCCAGAGGGCAAAAGAGCTGGGAATGAACCCAAGGGTTCATACCTTCATACCAATTCATACCAATACCCAGCAAAACTGAGTATTTTGTTTCAGGGGGAAATATTGTCATTCAGTGGAACAGAGGACTTTCAAGCATTCTTGAGGAAAAAAACCAGAGTTGAATAGAAAATCTGACATCCAGACACAAGAAGCAAGATATGCCTGAGAAGGTAATCAGGGAAAAGAAATCAAAAGGAACTTATCAAAGTTGAACTATTTACATTCCTATATGGAAAAACAATAACTATGACTGATGAAATCTTGCTCAGTATGAAAATAATGGAAGAAGGGTGTATGGTCATATGAATACATATGTGAATGTGTGTATATATGTTTACAGTTATACATGGACAGTGGGCACAGGTTGAATTTGTTGGGAAGGGATGATACTTAGTGAAATTATGAGGTGAGAGAGGAAAGTCACATGAGGAGATGGGGAGAGACAGGGTAGCGCAAACTATCTCATGTAGAAGAAGCAAGGGGAAGTGGCTGCAAAGGAGGGGAAGAATAGGAAGGCAAAAAGGCAAAACCGCATTCTCATTGAATTTAGTTCTGGGAGAGAATGACATACATACTAAATGGGATATCTCAACCTGCAGCAGAATAAGGGGAAGGGGGATGAGAGGAAGGATGATGGATGGGAGGGCATCCTTGGGGGGAGGGGAGGTTGGAAGTACCCACTATAGAAGAGGGACAGGATCAAGTAGGGAATGGACCAGGTGGGGGGTGGGATGAGTGGGAGGGAATTATAAGCTGCCTTGTACAATATATTTACTATGGTAATGTTTAGCATAGCTAGACATATACAACATATACTGAATTACTTATCTTCCCAGAGGGAATGGGTGACAAGAGAGGAAGGAAATGGATCTGAAATTCGAGGTTTTAAGACTAAATGTTTCAAATATATATAAATAGTATTAATAATAATAATAATAATAATAATGAGTGAAATTGTTATTAATAACCAATGATTTGGGGAGATTCAGATTTCCCCCTTTTTTTTTCATCCTCACTTCAAGACCTTAGTCTCTGAATGTTGAGCTAACCTTCTCCCCACCTGGGTAGGGAAGCTATTGTACTCTAACTCAGGTTTGGGTGGGGATAAATTCTTTGAATAGATTGTCTAAGGCTGGGGATAACTTAAGACACAAATAACATAATCAAAGTTCACGTCTAGCACATCGTTGTAATATTCATCCTCTCATTAATTTTTAACTAATCATAGTTGTTGCCACCCTTGGCTATGATTGTTTGTTTGTATAAGGGAGAGACAACAAATTACCATCTTGTTATTAAAATGCTAGCATTGTTGATAAAATGATTAAATTACAGAGATTATGTCTCTTGAACCTTTTAAAATGCCATAATAACTAATATCTACATAGTGCTTACTATGTGCCAGGCACATTCTAAGCATTTTTTAACAAATAATATCTCATTTGATCCTTATAACAACCCTGGGGGGCAGATGGCATTTGTATCCCCATTTTACAGATGAGAAAACTGAAGTAAACAGAGGTTAAGTTGCTTGCCCCAGATCACACAGTTTTTGAGGTCAGATTTGAACTCTGGTCCTTCTGAGTGCTTTATTAGTATTCCTATGAGGCAGGTGACACATATATTATGCATATCTTATCATTAACAGGTCTTCAAAAGAGGTGAAATTACTCACCTAAGGTCACAGAATCATGTAACATAAGAGATTAAAGGGAGCTCAGAACCATTAGGTCTAGCCCATGCCTGAAAAGGAATTTCTACCACAACATAACATACCCAATAAGTAATTTTCCAACCTTTTTTGAGAGTCCCCTAGCTCCAAGGCAGCCCATTTCATTTTCTTATTTATTTCATATCTTTTTGAATATATTTGTCTTCCATATACTTATATGTGTACACATTGTTTCCCCTTACATAATGTAACAGTTAAAATGGCAGGCACTGTTTCAAAGTAGGTGTTCCATAAGAACTTTTTGACTGATTTATTATCTAATTATTTAAAATTTTTCATTTATCAAGCAGAAGTTGCCATTTTGTAACATCCTCCCATTATTCTTAATTCTTCCACCTAAGGCTAAGCAGAATATATGTATCGCTTATTCTATATTTCAATATAGTTAACAAATGGTGGGATCAGGTCTGAAATCAAGGCCTGTTTTTAGATCCTGAGCTCAATGGCACCTCTTCAGCAGTCTCCCCTCTAGACAATCCAAGGAAAGGAATGCATAGAAAAAACAAAGTCTCAACAGAGTGATTTAGGATTAGGCCATTTTTCCTTCCTGATTCCCTTATGGTGAAGCACATGTGATTTTTTATAATATGAATATTTCCTTTGATAATTCTAATCACAACTATATATGAGGATGTGTCTCCATCACCTTTATCTTCATCATCATCATACCTGACATTGGTAAGGAGGCAGAGAGTATAGCAAAAAGGGCACTGAACTGGCAAACAAGAGATCTGGATTCTTCTTAATATGAACTTTTCCATTCACCAACTATGTGAACTTGAATAAGACACTTCTCTCCAAGACTCAGTTTCCTCTTCTGTAAAAAAAATTATTTTGACTATAAAATCCATCCTCAGGGATTGGGAGGTGGGGGAAGTGGCAGCACCTTACTGGTGATGAACTATCCTATGAAGCCTTTCAAGCTTGATGAATAAGAGCTTCTTTACCACTGATCTAGCCTTTGAAAACCATGGAGAGGTCCTTCTAGTAATCATTCTAAATTCAAGTTAGTAAATACTCAGAGAAATTGTTGTTTCATGCTATTCTGCTCTTTTATTTCTGTTACCTACCCTGGACTCATCTGTGAATTTTTTTTTAAATGAGAAAATGTCAACGTATTTTGGAAACATGGAAAGCATGGTCCCATGTTTATGAGTCCATTTGTGTGGATTGTTCATAGGCAAAGGATGCTGCTCTGGGAACCAAAAGTCAGTTTCTCTTGTACAATTAATTATAGACAGATTTACATATTTCAATTGGGTCCTAGGCCAGTAAATCAAGTATTTATTACTGAATTTTCAAAACAAAGTATCAATATGACCTTTCTACATGTTTATTACTGCAATTAGTGCAAATTTTAAACAGTCAAATTAGAACTATATATTCTGAAAACTCGATACATAGTGACATTATTATTAATGTTTTAAGTAATTGAAGTCAAAAATATTTTTACTCTAATCTGCTTTTCCCGATCATTGTTGTATGCTTTTGCATTGGCTGGATAATAAAATGAGTGTTTCGTTTTTCTGTGAATAAAGGAATGTGTGGTGGAGTGAAAAGAGCACTGAGCTGAGAGTCAAGAGACTTAGATTGTAGTCATCATTCTGTTACTAACTTGCTAGCTGCATGACCCTGGGACCACTTTTCTCTAAGTGTCAATTTCTCCAAAAGTAAAAATGAATAAATAGGACTGAATGATTCCTACTGAATGAAATCCCTTCCAGATATAACCATTCTGTCATTTTATTCAATCATATTTTTCTTAGAGCAACTTTCCACGTACAGGCATCTGGTTCCTGGTATAGAAGGTCTTAATTTTTCTTGAACTTCTTCTTGTCCTTTAAAATTATGATCCTGAAAAATATTAACAAGCATGAACACTTGTTATACCAAAAATTAAATAAAATAAAAGACCATATGGGGCAGCTAGGTGGCACAGTGAATAGAGCACCAGCCCTGGAGTCAGGAGGACCTGAGTTCAAATCTGGCCTCAGACACTTAACACAAAAACTAGCTGTGTGATGTTGGGAAAGTCACTTAACCCCAATTGCCCTCCAAAAAGCAAAAAAAAAAGACCATAAAAAATCACTAATTTCTTTGCCCTTCATAAAATTTCTTACATACATCCCTCAAGTGTAAGTCCAATATTTTGACAACAATGTCACATTAAAGAGCAGAGGGGCTTGAGCCAGGATATGTCTATATATGTATATGTGCACATATGTGTGCAAGTGTATATAATATACTTGTATAGACCATGCAGTATGTCAAACTGTTATGCAGTTATGTCTCTTTTCTATACTTTCGCTCACCTAACAACTACCTATTAAGATTGTTGTGAGAAAAATGCTGTCTATCTATTAAAAGATTATAGAAATGTGATCAAGTATTACTAGTTATAACATCATAGATTGGAGAAGGATGGGAATTAAGACATCTTGGTTCAAAACCCCCTCATTTTATATATAAAATAACTGAGACCTAGAGAATCTAAATTAATATTAGTTTGAAATGTGTCTTCACCCATTGTTTTATCATTTGAATATTGTTTCCAACTCAGCTTCTGCTCTATACTAGGCATCTGGGCAGCCAGAACTATCAAAAATTCCACTCTCTTCTCAAGTATATTGTCAGCACCATGGACAGAAGTAGTAGCGTTTTAGTAGAGTGAGACCTTTAAGGCACCATATTGCAAGGGACAGTGCAATGACACTCTCAAATACATCATTAAGCATCTGTTTTGGTGACATGTAGTAGGAGATTTAAGGATGAGAAAAAGTGTTCCTTACCACTTATGATTATAGACTATCCATAATTGTGGAGTTTTGCAGCAGATTTAGTTGCTTTATAAAGTGATTTCCACCCAGTTTGAGGTTGTAGAGTTGTGGAAGGACAAGGTTACATTACCAAGATCCTTGGAAGACTTCCCGCTGGTGGTGACACTGACATAGCCTGATAACTCAGACAAGGAAGCCACATGTGCTTATGTTTCCCTTCCTGTTGGGAATTTGTGATCTATGGCTACATTTATTACCTCCCTAATGGCGAGGAGTAAATCTTCTATGATGAGTCTATACAGACAAGACTGCCTTTTTCGTTACTATGAATATTTCATTCTGAAGTCTAGATCTAGGTATACTTGGTTTTGAACCCAAAGTTTTATGAAAGAATAACCTAATGATTTTTCAAAAGCTTCTTCCCTGCCCATGTTCATGGGGCTATCCAAGTATCAGGAATGGCTTTTAACCAACTAAAAGAATATTACTCACAAATAACTTCATTCCACCCTGGAGAAGGATATCTAGTAGAGCTAACCATAGAATCATAGAGTATAGATTTAGAGCTAAAAAGAAGCTTAGAGGTCATCATATCCAATTCCCCTTCCATTTGAAAGATAAGGAAATTGAGAATGAGAAATGTTAAGTGATTTAAGTTGTATGACTAAGGTCACACAACTAGTAATAGCTCTTTAAATCTTGTAGGACACTTTATACATATTTTATCTCCTTTGATCCTCAAGATATCCTTATGAAGTAGATACTATTATCATCCCTATTTTACAAATGAAGAAACTAAAGCTATGAAAATTTAAGTGATATACCCAGAGTCACACACTTAGTATATATCTGAGACAGGATTTAAACCCTGGTCTTGAGTCCAGATATGGTGTCCTAGACACTATATCATGTTGCCTCTTTAAAGGATTCTGTACTGGTCCCTGTTCTGTTCAACATTTTTATCGGTGATTTGCATAAAGGCACAGATTACATTGTTATCAAACTGAGAGACAACATGAATCTTGTATGGAGAGTTAAAATGATTGATAACAGTGTAAAAAGTCCTTGACTTGACAAAATCTCAGATTAAATTTAATAAGATGAAATTGAATAGACATAAATGTGAAGTCTTACACTTGGGTTCAGAAAATTCTGCATGAGTACAGGATGGGGGAGGTGTAGCTAGGTAATATTTCACTTGAAGAGGCTCTAGGGTCTTTAGCATATATTACAAGATAAGTATGACTCAACAATGTGAGAAAGTAGCCCCCAAAATCTTATTAGAAATTTAGACTACATTTAGAGATGCATAGTGTCTATGACTAGGGAAGCCATCACTTCATTGTTCTCTATTCTAGTCAGACCACATTTGGAGGATTATGTTCCAATCTAGACAACATTTCTTAGAAAGGACACTGACAAATGAAAGTCTCCAATGGATGACCAACCTTGTGAGAGAACAGGAAACCATGCTTTCTGAAAGATTGATTGACAGAAGTGGTGCTATTTGGTCTGAAGAAGAGAAGATACTAGCAACTGTCTTCAAGTGGTTGAGAGGGATGGATTAGGTTTATTCTGTAGGGACCCACTGGGTAAATATAAGGACAAGGAGAAGAAGTTACAGAGGGTCAGATTTATGCTTGATAAAGGGAAAAATAGGTAATGCCATGTAAAAGTACAACGTGCTGGCTTAGAAGATATTGAGGCCCTTTTTATTAGAAGTCTTCAAGGGGCGACTAGGTTGCACAGTGAGTAGAGCTCTGGCCATGGAGTCGGGAGGACCTGGGTTTGGATCTGGCCTCAAACACTTGATACTAAAAACTAGCCATGTGACCTTAACCCCAATTGCCTCCCCCCTCCAAAAAGCAAAAAATAAAAAAGAAGAAGAAGAAGTCTTCAAGAAGAAAACAACTGGATGATGACTTGGTAAGGGAATTCTAAAGGAAATTTTTCAGTATAGATTGGACTAGGTGTTGTTTTTCCTTCTTTTTGAAGAGGACCGATGACCTCATGGGGTGATGTCTTGACTTGTAAGGGAATTGGATTTAAATGAGGCAGAATTGCACAAAGTCGTCAGCCTCATTCCCTCTTCCAGAGTCATCAAAATGAAGTGGCAAGACAAAAGTCAAGATGACTGGTGATGGTCCAGGATGTAGTGGATGATTTTGGTCTTTGATGCCTATCCAAGATCTAAGTATGTGTTTTGGCTGCCTTCGTGGGCATTGGAAGAAATTTTTCTCATTTTCCCATTCTACTAGGTAAGTCTTTGCATGCTTGGGGTAGAATGCCCCCTAACACAATGATGGGTTTGGAGCCTGTCAGTTACCCTCAATTTGGTTTAGCCTTTCTGCCAAGACAATTTTTAATGGGGCATGACTGCAGAACATACTATAGCTTTTTGGAGCTACAGATGACTTTTGGGTGAAAGGTAGACATCAAAAGTAGACTCCTCACCAGAGGTGATAGCTTTCCCTGAATATTCCATACATCCTAGATTAAACTTGGTAACCTTAGGGAAACCTTCTAAATCTTGAAATTCTGAGGAAAACAGACTTTGATACAATCAAATATTTATTTATTATTTTAATTTTTTTGCTTTTTGGAGAAGGAAGGCTAGGGCAATTAGGGGTAAGCGACTTGCCCAAGGTCGCACAGCTAGATTGTGTTTGGGTGTTAAGTGTCTGAGGCAGGATTTGAACTCAGATCCTCCTGACTCCAGGGCCACTGTTCTATTTACTGAGCCACCTAGCCACCCCTTTATTTATTATTTTATATTTGATTTTATTCTGTGATAGATTCTATTCTGTAACTGCCTGAGTCATGTGCCTTTTTCTCTGAGTTAAGTTCAGACATCCATGAATCCAAAAATTTAGTTTTCCTTCTAAGTTAATTTAAAATCCAGTTGTCTTATAAATCACCTTCATGTAAAAAAAAATACATTATCTCTATACAGTCTTTCATACCCATGTGCAATTTAAGGGAGATCTATCATCTTGCTAACAAACATAGCAAGATGCAGGTAGGCACCAGGAAGTCTGTTATCTCTGCAAGGCTTACTGTCCTTCAAGAATATCTGGTATGTTATCACTATGACACTAACTAACCATGAAGGTGGACACCACCAATGAATTTCCCATAGCAACAAGATGGAAGAAGGGGCTGTTGCTAGCCCTGAATTCCAAACTATCATCCAATCATATTATTTTCTATCATCTGGGATACTACAGGCTTTGTATCAAATCATATTGTTTTCTATTTGTGATGATTCCTGTTCTTTGTCCTCTTGCACTTGCCAAAATTATGTAGTCTAGTAAGTCCAACCTTGTGGCCTCTTGACTGTTTGAAAATCCAAGAGACACACTTTATTTCTAGCCTTATCAATAAATTCAACATATTCAGAATTTTGTTCCTCAGTTTGCCTTCATTTCAATTGTAACAACTTAAACTAGGGCTTAAGGCTAGGTAGAATTTGAACATGAAAAGAGAAAGGTGGAGAGCTTTCTAGGTAGAAAAAAAATGTTATACCATGAATAGTACAATATTCTAACAAATCCATTATCTCATAAATTTGTATACTCTTTCTTATGACGCAGATCACAAACCACCCTTGCCTGACTATCCTGTGTAACTCAACTATATCATCTCATAAATCTGACACAAGTTATAAACCTAAAAGTCTAAATTCCTTCTCTTGATTTTCTGTAGATATCAATGGATCATGAAGGTTTTCCAACAGTAATCTCTCACTCTCATGAGGGGTGAATAGCATGTGATAAATGAAAGTAATATAACTGAGGAATAGCAAACAAACTGGGTTCACTGGCACAGATGGTTTTGTTAAGGGTAAGAAGAGACAATGCTAGAAAAACAACATGTGAGTAGACTGTGGAAGGTGTTGAATGCTAAGGTGAAGACCTTGGTATTAATTACATAAAGAACCTGTCTAGATTTTTGGGCAGTAGGGGTCATTATGAAGTCAACATTCTAGGAAATTTTAACTGGGAGCATAGATTGAAACGGAGAGAGAATAAAGACAGATTATCTAAGAGATGACTCAAGTGCTAGAATATATGAAGGAATGGGACCCTCAACTAGGATGGTGGCAGTAGGAATAGAGAGGAAGGAGGTGAATCTGAAGGTCATTACTTTGATAGTTCTATCCATCTATAATCTCACAGGTATGAGGACTCTAAAAGTTCAGCTTGAAATGCTTCTGTGGCTTCCCAATTTATATGACTCTCATTTGTGTTCTCCCATAAATACGTCATAGGGGTCTACCCAATGTACTAAAGGCCTTTTTGGTGGAGATCTTGATACTGTATTAATATCAATGGATCACACAGATTTTAGTCTCTTATTTTGCACGCTTGTTGCATGGCTGGTTCATCTCTTTTTCAGTAATACATCTATCTAATAATGTAATTTATATGATTTCTTTTTTATTTCATTTATTTGAAAGTTTTTTTGAATTTTTTTGATTAAACAAATACTTTATTAACTTCTGTTTTACATCATTCATTTCCGCCAGATCTTGAGTTACAATTTTTCCCCCATTTTTCCCCTACCCACCCTCCCAGAATAGCAGTCGCACAAGATATCGCTTCCTCCAATCTGCTCTCTCCCATGTCTTCTCCCATACCCCCTTCGACTGTTCCATTAGGGGAAGGTGAATCTCTGTGCCCCAATGCCTGCACATCTTATCTCCCAATTACAAGCAAAAGAGTATTAATAATAGTATTTATATATATTTGAAACATTTAATTTTAAGACCCCGAATTTCAGGTCCATTCCCTTACTCCCTTGTCACCCATTCCCTCTGGGAAGATAAGAAATTCAGCATATGTTGTACATGTCTAGCTATGCAAATCATTACCATAGTAGATATATTGTACAAGGCTGCTTATAATTCCCTCCCACCCATCCCACCCCCCACCTGGTCCATTCCTTACTTGATCCTGTCCCTCTTCTATAGTGGGTACTTCCAGCCTCCCCTCTCCCCAAGAATGCCCTCCCATCCATCATCCCCCCTTTTATCCCCCTTCCCCCTGTTCTGCTGCAGGTTGAGATATCCCATTTATGTATGTCATTCTCTCCCAGAACCAAATTCAATGAGAATGTGGTTTTGCCTTTTTGCCTTCCTATTCTTCCCCTCCCTTGCAACCACTTCCCCTTCCTTCTTCTACATGAGATAGTTTACCCTACCCTGTCTCTCCCCATCTCCTCTTGCCACTTCCCTCTCTCACCTCATAATTGCACCTCTTGAGTATCCTCCCTTCCCAACAAATTCAACCTATGCCCTCTATCTATATATAACTGTAAACATATATACACACATTCACATATGTATTCATATGACCATACACCCTTCTTCCATTATTTTCATACTGAGCAAGATTTCATCAGTCACAGTTATTGCTTTTCCATATAAGAATGTAAATAGTTCAACTTTGATAAGTTCCTTTTGATTTCTTTTCCCTGATCACCCTCTCAGGCATCTCTTGCTTCTTGCATCTGGATGTCAAATTTTCTATTCAACTCTGGTTTTTTCCTCAAGAATGCTTGAAAGTCCTCTATTCCACCGAATGACCATATTTTCCCCTGAAACAAAATACTCAGTTTTGCTGGGTAGGTGACCCTTGGGTTCATTCCCAGTTCTTTTGCCCTCTGGAATATCATATTCCATGCCCTTCAATCCCTCAGTGTAGAAGCTGCCAGGTCCTGTGCTATTCTGATTGTGTTTCCACAATATTGAAATTGTTTCTTCTGGCTGCTTGTAGTATTTTCTCCTTGATCTGGGGATTCTGGAACCTGGCTATAATATTCCTGGGAGTTTTCTTTTTGGGATCTTTTTCAGGAGGTGATCGGTGGATTCTTTCAACCTCTATTTCGCCCTCTGGATCTAAAACATCAGGGCAGTTTTCCTTGAGAATTTCTTGAAGGGTGATTTCTAAGTTCTTTCTTTGATCATGGCTTTCAGGTAGTCCAATAATTTTTAAATTGTCTCTCCTGGATCTATTTTCCAGGTCAGTGGTTTTTCCCACTAGATATTTCACATTGCCTTCTATTCTTTCATTTGTTTGGATCTGCTTAACAGCATCTTAATTTCTCATAAAGTCATTAGCTTCCATTTGCTCCAGTCTAACTCTGAAGGCATGAATCTCCTCAGTGAACTTTTGAGATTCTTTTTCCATCTGGCAAATTCGACTTTTTAAGGCATTCTTCTCCTCAATGCCCTTTTGGGCCTCCTTTGCCATTTGAGCTAGTCTATTTTTTAAGGTGTTTTTTTCCTCAGTCAGGCTGTTGACCCTCATTTCATACTTTTCCTGCATCCTTCTCATTTCTCTTTCTAATTTTTCCTCCACTTCTCTTATTTGATTTTTAAAGTCCTTCTTAAGGTCCTCTATGGCCAGTAACCCGCTCATATTTTCCTTTGGGGCTTTTGGAGCAGGATTTCTGACCTCACAGCCCTCCTCCTGTTCTATGCTTTGATCCTCTTTGCCCCCAAAGTAGGAGTCTAGTGTTGCATTTTTCTGTTTAATTTGTTTCCTTTGCCTTGGCATGTTGCCACTTAATTACTTGACTTTTGGGCTTGTTGCCACACTATGGCTCTGCCACCAGACAGGGGAACTTTCGTCCCAAATGTTGGGATCTTCACAGCTTTCTGGCAAGCTGGATATCCACCCCAGACCTCTGCCCCACCCCACCCCCAGATCACAATCCAGATCCAGGGAGGTTAAAGCAAGAGTGATTAACCTCCAAGACTGATCGCTGGATCTCCCTACAGTTTGCAGGCCAGCAGCTGGAGCTGCCACTGAAAACTACAAAATGGTGTCTCCTCAGCTGTTTCTAGCCCCCAGGGGAGGAAGCCGATGTGTTCCCCAAATACTGGTCCCAAAGTCCATAGGGCACTAACCTTTCACTTTGTCCTACGCATATCTGTGTTGATAATTCTGGAATCGCCACAGCAGCCGGTGATCTGGGGTCCCTCCAGCCAGCTGCTGGCCCGGCTGCCCTGGGGCTAAAACCATGGCTCACTGGACCTGGGCTCAGCTCTCAGTTTTGTGGTGTGCTGCCAGCTCCCAGAGTGCTGCACTGGTCCTTCCTGCAGGGCTGCTGGGCTGTCCTCAGCAGGAGGGTAGCTTCTCTGTGTCATTCTGTGGGTATTGGGGCTCCAGAAGTTGTTCAGAGACCCCTTTTACATAGTTTGGAGGTAATCTGGGGGGAGAGTGCCTTGGACGTGCTGTTTCTCTATTTATTTGAAACTTAAGAAATAAAATAAGCATTTCCATAATGTAATAGAATAGAAAAAATGATTGTATATGAAACTGCAAATTTATTATGCACAATTTTCTATTTCTTTAAAATATATGATAAAGTTTTCATGGAACCTTCTCTTTTTTCCTTTTTCTCCCCTCCCACTTGTCCTAAAGATGGCTACCATTGGAAACAAAACTATTCTATATATATATTTATATATATATATATATATATATATATATATATATATTTCTATTTCTATTTACCAGTTCTTTCTCTGGATACAGATAGCATCTTCCTTCATGTTCTTTGTAGGTAATTTAGTTATTGATAACAGTCAAAATAACTTAGTCACTCAAAGATGTTCTTAAAATAATGTTGTTCTCTTGGTTCTGCTTATTTTGCTCTTCATTATTTCATGCAAGTCTATCCATGTTTTTCTAAGATCAGTGAGTTCATCATTTTTCATTGGAAATATTCTATAGTTTAGGTGTGTCAACCATGAGTATTTACATTGAGCTTTGGTTGACCTATAACTTTAATTTTTCAGAGATCATGGTATTCTATGACTTCAAATATATGGAATCACTGAAAGAATAGAAATCAGTCCTTATTTCAGGAATCACTAAAAGTACTATACAATTTCCCAAATGTAATCCTGCTCACTCTCCTCTTCTTCAGTATCAGTACCAATTTATTGTGCATACATAGTATCTGTTCAAGATATCTCACTGTGTGTAGATGGACAATATATAGAATTGATTCATTAGCATATATGGGTGTGTGTGTCTGTGTATTAATGAGCCAACTCTATACAATGTCCATCCAACTATTTGTAATAGTCTATCCAATAGGCATTTTTCATTCTTTTTGTTTCTCTTGTATGAAAAGTAAAACTGAACTCTTTCAGGTGCTTATATATCTCATATAGAAGATTATATGATGTTCCAAGGCTTTGGTCAATTGAGCAAAGTATAATATACAAGCAAGAATATCTGGAGCATATCACCACATGTGTGGAAATATTATATTCAGTCTCTTTATTGATAACTTCTGTGATACTTTGGCAGTTACACATTTCTTTGTTTTGTGTCTCATTTGATATCTATAAATAAGATGTTATCTCTGCTGTCTTTAAAGGAATTGTGTGTGATTTTAACATATACATGGTAGGTACCTACTTTGTTGGAGAAAAACTTTTAAGAGAACATTTTTGAGCTATGAAACAAGTGCTTTTTAAATAGTCAACAAACAATATGGAAAGAGGAATCTTGTGTATTCTGAACCTGTCAGTCAGTTGTGTGCTTTATAAGATAGGATCTCCTGTAGATATCATCTGTGAGTGCATGTCTGTTCCCTTCTCATGTCTTCATCAAGGGCAAGAGACAAGGGGAAGAGACAATATTTTTACAAGTGTAAAGGAAGTATTTTAGTCAAAGTTGCAGGATCTCATTCAAAGAAGCAAATAGTTGTCACAGCATTAGATGGCACCATTCACTTTACTGTGTCCTTGAATGGGGATTAAGGGCTTTCTAAAATTAAGTTAAAGTTTGGGGATGTAGTAGTCTGGTACTTGGTCTCACACAGTTAGGAATATGGCTGTTGAGGAGCCACAGAACATTTCCTACTGGGGCATGCTCCTCCAGGTCTGGGAGCATATTTTCTCTCACTTAGGGACCACTTCTTATCCCTTCCCACATTAGGTGTTAATAGCTGGAACAAATGTTCTCAAAGTTTGTAGCAAGCCAGAGGTACATTTCTGTCATCCCTCCCCCCCAGGAAATTACTATTTCTTTAAGGTACTGCCTTTTCATTTGAAATAATTCAGTGCTAAAAGTGACAGAAAAAAGAGTTTTGCATAAAGATAAAAAAAAATAAATTGGTGAAGGATATATGGTATTGCTTCTTTCATAGGTTAACAGTTTGGTACATGAATGTAGTAGAAAAAAAACTTCAGTTTAATTTAAAACTGTTAAATATCTGTATGTAAAGAAACCAGATGGGGGGCGGCTAGGTGGCGCAGTGAGTAGAGCGTCGGCCCTGGACTCAGAAGGACCTGATGTCAGATCCGGCCTCAGACACTTAACGCACACACAAACAAAAACCTAGCCGTTTGACCTTGGGCAAGTTACTTAACCCCAATTGCCCTCCAAAAAAAAAAAAAAAAGAAAGAAAGAAACCAGATGGTACTAGAGTCAGTTCTTCTGGATACCAAGAATCAATTGTTAAATTTTCAGTGTGAGCCTTTATACTTCAGAAATTGGCAAAGCTAACATCATGGTTTGATTTATTGTTTTGTTCAGGTTGTCCAGACTTAATATGATGGATAAAATGTTAATAATGCAGATTAAACTTAAAAGTATGTGATCCATACTTTTGTTCAGAGATGGTTGTTAAATATTTGCTAAAATACTTGTGAAAGAAACAGTTTTAACATATGCTCTTAGTAGTTTCATTGCAAAAGGAGACAAAAATATGAACTGTTATAAATATGAAAGCTCAGATTATCTAATAAGGAAACAAGGGTAATATTTCTGTTGTATTCTAACAATTTGATGGCTTAAATGGCAGGGAAATAACTTTACTAAAACCTGTTAAAATCCAATCAAATAACATTTAAAAGTGCTAAAAATCCAGGTAAAGTAATATTTGTCAAAAACGAAGACTTCTTTGAAGATTCTGGAATAGCTAAATCTTTTTGGGCATTTTGGTCTTCCAGTTTATTTGAATGTAACTGTTTTAAGACTTAAGAGGTTAAAACTAAAAAAAAATTAACTAGTTGGAGTGATTAAATAAGTACTACTGCTTTCATGGGGAAGATTTGGTCGTTACTTCCTAAGTGAAAAGTGGGTGCCAGGAGGTTCTGATTTAACTTATTGAAATCAATGAAGAGTAGTGGATGAATATTGAGGAATGACACAAAGACTGAAGAAATGACAGGAGAAGAAAAGGCAATTCTGTCATTTCTATGAAGCAAGCAGCAGCAGCAGTAATCAGTTTACAGAAAGCTTCCACTCAAATTCCTGATCAATGCTAGAGGATCAAGGAATTGCCCTCCAGCACCACCTAGAGTTTAAGAAAGGCAAAGCCTCCCAGAAGTACACATTGCCCTCTGCTGCCACCTATGGTTTGGGAGGAAAAAATGGGGGTGAAGAGATGGGGGAGACAGGTTTCGTAGTTGATTTTTGCTGAGAGTTCTTTGTGTTACAAGCTGATTGATCAAATGTGGCATGACTAAGATTTGTGTGAATGCTGATGTATTTATCATTACTGCATTTGCTTTCATATCTGTATCTGTAATGTTATTATTTCTTTTGACTTATTCTTATATCATTGGTCATGCTTAAAATTAAATTTCTCATCATTGTGAGCATCTTAATTCCTACAAAGTAAAGCACACTGATAGGGGTTTGAGAAGTATAGTGGTGAGTAGGTACAGTATATTCCCTCACAAGGTGATTACTCCTAGGACTCAGAGATTTTAAGTGTAACCACAGGCTGAAACCCAGAGCAGAGAGTGAGTTGACAGCTCTTACCCTGTGTGAAGGTCAATAATTTGTCTACCCACCCCAAACATAAGGCACAAGGAGTCTACTTCCTTCCATGATCTATGAGTCTTCTTTTAGCTTTGACCATAACATCTACACTATATAGGGCTTGTGGGACCAGAAATCAATCTTAACAGTCCTTTTGTCCTTCTCAGTGAAAAGACTTATTTGCTCAGTTCCAGGATGGGAGGGGAAAATTTTTAAATTGCTCCTTAATCTCAGTTCAGAGCTTTGTGTCAAAGGGGATGGATGCAGAAATCTTCAAGGTAGAGGCAACAAGTAAAACAGGTGTATTGCATATTTTGGACTTAGAGTAGTCAAATAGAAACAGAAAAGAAGGAAATATGTCATTAGACAGACAAACCAGAAAGGCACAAGGGTTTTAGTTTTCTTCCCATGTTCCCCCACAATCCCTTGAATTGGAAAGAAAGAAAAGGACACCATCCTCTTGCATTTTTCATCAACATGAAAAAGCACCTTAACCAAAAGTAAAATTATACATGTGTGTTTATATGTATCTACATACATATAAATCAATGTTTAATCAGGCCCCTTTTCTCATCTACTGACACAGAAACCATTACATCTGTGGTCCAGTGGCTCATACATATACCCCTCCCCCTTGCCTATTCCTCCCCATTCAGTACTCCTGCACTTTCCAGTCTTCAGTCTTCCTTCTATGAATTGAAATATGCTAAATGGACACTTACTATTTAAAGCACTCACTGGTCAGTCTGATTCTTTTGTGAAGTCCCAAAGCAAAAACAAGAGGCTAAAGCAGAGGGCATGGACCATCACCCCACAGGATAAAAAGATAGATAGATGATAGATAGATAGATAGATAGATAGATAGATAGATAGATAGATGATATTAAGTCTATTTTATACTGAAAATTGTCTCATGTAATAAGTTCTATTAGTGCATATATCCTCTGTTCACATCTTTCAGTGGTGTAGGGAGGTGGTCTTGGGTTTCCAAAGACAAGATCGATGGAGTGAAACTTGGACAAGTTCTCTCCAGTTGAAAAGATATCAGGTATGGGCTTAGGGATGGAATATGTCTGTCATTGGATACTGAACTAACCAAGTACACTATGGTTTATCACCAAAAAGATGGCTCCCAGTGAAAAATTCCTTTAGACATAGAAAGAGATGAAACAATCCACTAAAACACAGAATGTCTATGATCTGTATTGGTTCCCATATCCATGAGACAATGGATTTTTTAAGAATATGAAACAGTTTCATAATTACTATTTGGAAAGGTGCCATAATATAGTGAATAGAGAGGTACCCTGGAAGTTAAAAAATAACATATATATATATATATATATATATATATATATATATATATATATATACATATATTGATGTATGTATATGAAATATATACACACACATTTTCAGCAAAACCGTGGACAAGTCACTTACTTTCTGTATTTCCCCAGAAAACTTTCTAAAGGTATAAATTGCAATGCACTTGCCAATCTTCATAGGTAAAGGGAGTTCCCTCATTTGGAATTCCCTACATCAAAGAAATCACAGGTCTATGACCCCAATAATATCAATATTTTAATCAGGAAGATATTATTAGCATTGGCATTTTCTCATGGAATCCATAGTCATGCTGCATAAAACATCAGCATTCCACAGAACATAAATTTTATAATCTACTTTGCAAGGTTCTTCCCTCCCAACACCAATATGAAGCAGGGAGGATATGCATTATCATCCCTATTTATAGATAAGGAAATTGAGATTCAGAAAAGAGGAGTGATTGCAATATAATTACATGAACAGGAAATGTTGGAATTGAAAGTCCAGTCCAAACCTTTCCATTCTCTCATCCATTCATTCAATAAGCATGTATTTATTATTTTGTTCTAGGTGCTATGGAAAATACTAAATTCAGAAAAAGCACAACTTCTGACCTCATGTAATTTACAGTATAGTAAGAACAAAAGATACCACAGGTAACTTCGAATGGCACACAATTGCACTAGAGAGGTAGAAACCATAATCTATTGTCTCCCCTACACCAATGTGTCTCTTTAATAGCTGCCACCTGCTCATTGCTACAGAGAGACAAAATCTTTGAGATAGCCTGCTCTTAAGTATCTCTAGTGTTGAGTGTCTTTTCATGCCATGGGACCTGATTGCAGGTATGCCCACACTTTAAAGAAGACTCAATATCTAAAAACCCTATTTACATTCAGAACAGATAAGTCAGAAGGTGGGTATCCACTTTACAAGCAAATTCACAGAATTTTTTTTCCTTTAAAGTAGCCAGTTCCCTTTGCATACTTAATATATGATTTTATCTAACCAAATTAGATGTAATGGTAGCTTCATAGACACATCTGTTGTACAAAATTGCCAGGAAGAGAGGATGTTGTTACAATTCACCAACACAAGAGAATTCCATGCCACACCCTCGATGGGATCAGTTCTCCTCTCCCCGGCAGGTTCATCCAAGTGTGAAACCCTGTCAACTGTGTGAAATCTTTGGAGAGGAAACACAGTGGGATGCACTAGGAATTAAGTCACTCTGCCTTAAATCCTAATTTTCCCTAAGTTTTTGGACTTAATTTCACCTGTAATTTGAGCTGGGTGGTTTGAAATTTTCTCACATAACATTTAATACCCATGAAACATTCGATGTTGCAGTTTTGAAAGAAACAAAGAGTTGAAGAGCCCACCATAAGAAACTCATTTGACATTCTTGTGTAACATGGCTGGGAGTGGCACAAGACTAAATTATTCCAATGGTTCTCAGTCATGGAGTACTCCCTCCATTGGTGCAAATCACAAGCCATCTTTGCTTCCTATCTGATGTGATTCTAGCTTGTAACCTTCCATGAATCCTCCAAGGAGGAGACACTCAACAAATTGGATGCTTTCTTCTGGGTCTTTTAATATTTTGGTGGGTATCAGTAAAGCAAACAGACTATCCATCTGCTATCTTTCACTCTTGTTACATGATTGTACCACCTCATTTTCTAATTACTCATGTCCTCAATATTGCTTCTTCCATTTAAGTTATCATTGAAAATATATCGCTGCCCACAAACCCGTGAAATTATAAAAACATATACATAAGACCACTTCTTAGGATTCTACTTCGAGCAGGATAGCTTTTCTTTAGAGAGGATCTACTTAGAATCCAAAATTATTCTTGGGCATAAGAAGAGTCAAGATACCCTATAAAATGACCAAATGCTTGTTGGATATATTTTCCTCTCCAGTTCCAGACTGCCTTATATCATCTGCCATGAATTGTTATAGAATGGCCACAAGAGGAGAGTCTGGTCCATTATCATGACTAACCCAAGAGAGATTTTTTTAATAGTTTGGCTTTGGAATCCATCTGTGAGTTCTGTTAAATTCTGAAGGTGTTAGATTAATAAAGGCTTTTAAAAGCTACATAATGAATGGATGACTGAACTGGGTCCACAAATCAAGCAATAAACATTTATGCAGATACACCTCTGAGCAACTCCCCATTTCCCAGGTTAGCCTCAGAAATGAACTTGTTCCCCAGGACATTTGAGAGCCAAGGATGGGTAATACTACTACTTAAATTTGTCAAAAGATCTATGATTTCTTCAAAATGAGTACTCTCCCTCTGCCAATGCAAATCACAGCTCATTTAATCCTTAACACAATGTCTTCATGACTTAATGTGGCAAAAATAACAACAGTAACATATACACCCATACAAAAAGAAGAGAAAAGGAGAGGGAAAGGGAAGGGAAGGGAAGGGAAGGGAAGGGAAGGGAAGGGAAGGGAAGGGAAGGGAAGGGAGGGGAAGGGGGGGAAGGGAAGGAAGGGAAGGGAAGGAAGGGAAGGGAAGGGAGGGGAAGGGGGGGAAGGGAAGGAAGGGAAGGAAGGGAAGGGAAGGGAAGGGAAGGGAAGGAAAGGAAGGGAAGGGAAGGGAAGGGAAGGGAGAGGGAGAGGGAGAGGGAGAGGGAGAGGGAGAGAGAAAAGGAGAGTGAGAGGGAGGTGACAGGGAAGGGGAACAGGGAGAGGAGGGAGAAAGGGAGAAGGAGAGGGAAGGGGAGAGGGAAATATTCTCTCTGGTCGGTTGATTCTAGGTTGGTCCTAGAATAAGAGATGTCCAAATGTGTCACCAGAACCATCCTGGAAGCATAGTCCCCTTGGTAAGAATTGCCAGAGTTTCTCCTCAACTGTCACAGCCTTTGAGATCTGAGAGTCTTTCCTAACTATGATGAAGCATCAGAGGAAGTCTTTAGCAAGGAGTTATAATAGTAGTAATTTTTGAGGGAAAAGAAATGCATGTTAGGACCTTCTCTAGAGCTTCTTCTTAGAGAGTCATCTGAGGCAACTTGCTATTGGTCAGTCAACAAATATTTATTACAGTACCTACTATGTGGTAGTTACTGTACTTAGTGCTGGGGATACAAAGACAATCTCCAGTCTCATAGACCTCACAGTCTAATGGGTCAAACAGCCAGTATGGGTCAGACCCCTGTCCTTCCTGACTCTGAGGCCAGCTGCCTTCCACACCACATTAACTCTCAGTAGACATAGTAGTAGTAGTACTAGTAATAATAGGTGACATTTTGTGTAACATTTTTATGTTTATAAAGCACTTTACATAAAATACCAATTATTGAACAAGAATAATATTATATAGTAATTTACAATATGTATTTTCCTCACAACATACAAAGATTGCTATCCCTCTTTTTTTTAAGCAGTTGGGGTTAAGTAACTTGCTCAAGGTTACACAGCTAGTCATTATTTGTGTGTGGGTGCTCATTTTCCGAGGTCAGATTCGATCTCGGGTCATCCCAACTCCGAGGACAGTGCTCTTATTCACTGCGCCACCTAGCCACCCCAGCTATCCCTCTTTTATAGATGGAAAAAACAAGGTTTGGTGAGGGGCTGATTTCTGAAACTGTTCCAAATTAAAATAGATCTCTTTGGGTTTTATGTTGTTGGTGTTCAGTAGTGTTCAACTCTTTGTGACCCTATAGACTATATAGTACATCAATACTGTCTATAGGGCTTTCTTGGCAAAGACACTAAAGTAGTTTACCATTTCTTTCTCCAGTGGATTAAGGCAAACAAAAGTTAAGTGACTTGCCCAAAGGTAGTAAGTTTCTGAGGCTACATTTAAACTCTGATCTCCCTGACTCCAGACCCAGTTCTCTGTGCACTATGGCACCAACTAATGGCCTCTTCTCCAAACAAACCTCCCTGAAATTGCACTGAAGGGAACACTGTAATGTTGCCAGAAGAATGTAGGTTCCTTGAGAACAGAGACTCCTTCTCCTTCCTTTTTATTTTTATATCCCCAACTTCTAACATAGTGCTTTGCACACAGTAGGTACCTAAATTGTATTTACCTGAATTTATATGTTCAAAGTAGTCTAATGATTAGATATGTATTATGATTACACTACTGGATAAAGTCAGTTGTAGGACTTCTAAACAGGGGTGTGTAGGAGCCCCTGGAGCTGGCTCAGGAGAGTAAATTGTTAAATTGTTAATTTAAATATTTATTTATACCATGAAAATTGGCAAAATCTACAAATCATGGGTCAATGTGATGATCTGTTGGGTTTTTAGACTTTAAAATATGATGAATAAAATGTTAATAATGAAGATTTTAATTAAAAGTCCTGTGTAGATTTTTTCTGGGAAGTCAGTAGCCACACATTAATGCCCCTTATCTAAGCCACTTGATCCCTCACCCTAAGCCCTAGTACATCCCTTCATGTTGCATGCACCTAATAGTCTAGCTAAGTTTTTTGAGACTAGTCTCTCATGAAGGTCTGAATTAGAGTTTGCCAGCAAGAAAAAGCAAAATGTGATTCAAAAAGGGACATGATCAAAATTTACACATCCATGAAAGTATGAGTTGATTATTTGTAGGTTGATTAGCATTGTTAGAGGAGTCCCTAAAACTGCTAAAGACAAGTAGAAAAGAGCCATCCAAGCACAAAAGAAGCAGAAGAGACCTTGGAGGTTGTCAATTCTAACTACTCAATACATGAATCTCCTTTCCAATACCCCATAGATGGTTGCCTAGTATCTTCTTCTGCAATAAGGAAGACACAACCTTATTTTCTTCCTCAAATTTGCCTTGAAAATGTAATATTTATTTCCAAAATCACAGGAAGATATTTCTTTTAAGAGAAAAGGATTCTTGGTAGCACAGATGGGATAAGAATAGGAACTTTTAAAATCCTAGAGCTGTACAACTCTTTTCACATCATCATCACCACCACCACCATCATCATCATCACTAGCACTTATATTGTACTTTAAATTTTGCCAAGCACTTTATATTTGTTATCTCATTTGCTCCATACAATGACACTAAGTGTAGGTACTATTATCATCCCCTGATCACAGATGAGGAAACTTAGGCTGAGAGAAGTTGACTTGGCCACAGTCACATGGCTAGTACTGTATAAGACAGGATTTAAAGTCAGGAATTCCTGATTCTAAGTCCAACAGGCTATTGACTATGCCACCTAGTTGCCTCAAGAAGAGAAATTTCTATCGTAGTGATGTACATTGATAAGCCAATTCACTTATGGAGCTCCTTTCTTGAAATCATCCTCATGAGAAATATAAACTCTTAAAGCTGATTTAATATAATTAAGTCAATGAATCTTCCAAGCTTCAAGCTCAGCCATGGGGAAAGTAAAGATCATGATTCTCTTCCCTCTCATTTCCCATTTCAGTTAAAGGAATTATTTATGCAACTTCTAGAGAATTTGTTCTGATTTACTTACCTTACTATCTGTGGCAGAAAGTTTCAATTTATCCCCTGGATTAAGGAGTAGAGAGCCTGTGAACAGTCATTTCATTTTCCAGATGAAAATTTGGATGAATGCTTATTTCTAAAGTTCAGTATAAAAGAGGGAAGGGCATTTAATATATTAATCAATCCATAACAAATCCAATATACCAGAGGTCTCATTGAAAAGACTGGCCAGAAGCAGTCAAAAAGTCTTTCAATGTTTTTGAATGGAAGAACCTTGGGTTCATATGGTACAGGTTTGTCCTGTAGTAAAACTACCAGTAATTTTTTCACTAACATCTTCCTCTGATGCTTCATGGTATGGCCTTCTTAAAAGCTAAACTAAGGAGAGTTCAAACTTTGGCACATGTCACCAACTTGGAAGACCTTAACTATCATCTCAGCAATGGCCTGACCATGTGTTTATCTTTCTTCCAGGAAACCAGTGCAGCTAAATTCATTTGCAGTAAAAATTCAATGTAATACCTATTATCTTCCTTCTTCCTTTAAAGAGAATGATCACATCTTGGTGAAAATCTGAGCATATGTTTTTGAAAGTCTGCAAATGCTTTTCAGCTTGATTCTTTGTGCTGAAGAAAAACTCTGAATTCAGCATTTTAGCTGAAGTATGTCACTTGTAATTTATTAATATACAAACATTGCTACTTAAATCCAAAGGGGCAAAAGGTATTCCTGCTTATTGGAATTCTCTCAGATCTAGGCACTTACATTTTATAGTAAAATGAAACAAAAGACAACATTCTACATCAAAGTAAAACAAAATAACCAAATTTAAGTTGGGCATTTTGTGGTTGACTTTTTTCCATTTCTTTATTTTTACTTTATTTACCAAATAGAATGATAGCAATGTCAGTGCTGCTGTACCCTTAGAGAAAACATATTCCTGAAATCAATTACTCAATCTTTAATCACTTCCTTTTCAATCTGGCCAAAGGTAAACTCAAAAATGGTCATCATTAACAAAACTAAATCTCTTACTTTAGGGGAATTAAGATTCCTTCCCGAAATTGATTGATTCTTCTATTTAAAATTTTTAAAAGAGAACTGATTAGGTCTTTAATTCAAGTGAAATGGTTTCTGAGTGAGATATTGCCCCCTTGCTTTGGTTAAATCTTCTTGTTAAGAAAGGTTAATAAAGGTTTTTCATTCAGGCAAGAACAAAGAGATGGAACTATAATGTCACAATATCGTTTCTTAATATTTTGTAAAACAGAAGGCTTATCTTAGCTGATAACAATAAAAAGGAATCATAACCTAACCCAATGATAACCATTCATTAGTTCATTCCATCAGGAACTCTTTATTAAGCACAATGTACAGAGCATTAGGTGAGAAACTGCAAAGGGGGATTCAACAATCAATAATCAATCAATCAATAAATATTTATTAAGTGCCTATGTCATGCCAAGCACTGTATTAAGCCCTAGGGATACAAAAAGAGGCAAAAGACAGTCTCTAACCTCAAGGAGTTTACAATCTAATGGTAATGATGAATAAACAATGAATAAGTGAAATTAACAATAATTTGCTAAGTGCCTGATCAATCTAAGGTAATAAGTAAGATATGATCCCTTCCCTTAAGGAGCTTAAAGTCTATTGGGGCTAGAAGATATGTACAGTTTACAGTAAGAAAAGGTAGGATGTGCTATACCCATGAAAGAGATGAGAAAAATTTCCACATATTTTGGAAGTTCTTGTTGGGAGATCCCAGGAGGATTTAAAGCTAGGAAGGGTCTTAGATATTAGATACTCCAATTTACTTTGGTTACCAAAAAAAGGAAATTGAGGCCCTGAGGGGAAGTAATTTGTCCAAGACTATTCAGGTACTCAAAAAAGAATGGAATCAAATTTAAGTCTTTTGATTCTAAATAGAGTAGATTCTTTCCAGTATACTATATCTCTCTCTAATCAGGAAGGATTTCATAGATTAAATGCCATTTTCTTTAGAATTTAAAGGGTGGTTAGCATAGACTAGTGAGTAAAAACCTGGAGATAAGAAGACACACAGGAAAAAGTTTGTAGAATGACCAGTAGTAATCCCATATGTATGGGTTGTAATGGAGCAGCTAGTTGGTGCAGGGGATAGTGTGCCCAGCCTGAAGTCAGAAAGATTCCAATGAGTTCCAATAAGACCTCAGACATGTACTATGTGACCTTGGGCAAGTCACTTTAACCTGTTGGCATCAGTTTCCTCATCTGTAAAATGAGCTGGAGAAGGAAATAGCAAACCATTTCGTATCTTTGCCAAGAAAATCCCAAATGGAGTCACAAAGAGTTGAACACTGCTAAACCAACAGAGCAACAAAACAAATGAAACATAATATATGATGAATAGTGGGAGATAAGGTGGAAAGGTAGTTCAGAGACAGTGTGCAAGGCTTTGAGGTCTGGAAAAACCTGTTTAAAGTAACACAACCAACCAACTTTGGGAACAAAGCTGGAAAAAAGATGTAGACAATTTTGATTAACTAGACTGTGGAAACACAAACTTATTTGTACTCACTACAGTCCAATCCCTTTTAAACTATTTTTAAGTACAATAAATCTTTTAAAATACTTAGAAGCATTCTTCTTTCTTATATATTCTATTTCTTTTCTTTAGTCTTTCTATTTCTTGAGGTAATTTGTGGTTCAATAAATTTGTCTCTAAGCAGTACATGTCAGCAACTCCTTCTGTTTGTCCCCCGCAAAAGTTCTAATGTTCATTTGAATGTTCATTCTAATGTTCATTTGAAAAGAACAAAAGGTATCCTGTACTGCCCATGTAGAATGCTACAAAAACAAAGCTTCTCAACCTAGGATCTACCAGCACATTGGATTCTATGGATAGATTTCAGGGGTTCCATGAACTTGTATAGGGGGAAAATATATTTTTATTTCAATGTAATTTGTTTCCTTTGCAATCATATGTGTTTTATTTTATGTACTTATAAACCTTATTCTGAAGAAGTGTCTATAAGTTTTATTAGATTTCCATAGGGTCCATGATGTACACAAAAAGGTTAATGACCCAAACCCCAGTACTGAGGCTACCAGTGCTCGATGGCTGATTTCACTGGCACCTCTTCCCGGGCATTTAGGAGAACCACATAATGTTCAATGGGTTGGTATATCTGAGACCAACCCAATGAGCACCAGCATAGGTAAGTGGAGAGACTACTGGAATTAAAAGTAAAGAGCCAGGAATTCCAATCCTGCTTCTGAAGATCTCTACCAGTATGGCTCTGAGCAAGTCATTTTAAACTTTGAGCTTCATGGTAAAACAAAGATTCAATTCAGCAAGTATTTTATTAAGTACCTAAGTACACTGTGTTAGATTCAGGGGATCCAGAGCCAATACTGAAAATACTGAATGATCTCAATAAGTTTATATTCTACTGAGGTAAGAGAAGGGAGGAATAATAATGCTTATATTATCTTGCTCACAAGGATGCTGGGAAAAAAGCACTTTATAAACTGTAAGGTGACATAGAAATGTGAGCTGTTACCAGTCTTTGGCTTAGACCAGATGATTGCCTCCATTCGCCTCTTAGTTTGACTAACCCTCACATGCTATATGCTATATGTAGAGAAGTACACTAGGAAAGCCTCTTATGTATAAAAGGTTAGAGGAGAGCAGGTATGAGAAAGACTAGGTTACCAGTCCTCATATTGTCTACAATCTACAATCAAAGGGGGGCTGCTTTTTTTTTATTTTCCTTAAAACACAAATCCAGACATTTGGAATATTTCTGCTGAGGTGAAATGCACAACTGACCCCTAGTGGCCACTGGTCAGAATGAAAAACTTTGGGATAAAAAAAATTAAGCACAAGAACAAATGGGAGAAGATATGGCAAGATAGTAGATTAATGAAAATGCCATTGATGGCTTTTAATGACCTGCAAGTTTGTTAACAGGATAACACAGTATCCCCAGAAAACTAATTTTCCTATTTGAGAGAGGGATGAACCAGACCAGTGATTTCATCACTACTGAAAAAAGCCCTATTCCGATGCAGATCAGCAACTACTGTGCAATGTATAGTCTTACTGAGTTCCCTGGGTCAGCGAGAGGTTAAGCAACTTCCCTACAGTCACAGAACTATCACACAGTCAGTATGTGTCGGAGACAATATTCTGAATTCAGGTTTCCCTGACTTGAAGTCCAGCTCACTATCCCCCAAACCACACTGCTAAAATAAAGCTTAAGCTGCATTGTTGATGGCAGTGTTCTGGATGATGAAGGAGAGAGTAAATCTGTAGTAGTGTGTTCATTCCCGGTAACATCTTATGAGAAGGCCATTGACAACTGGAGTGAGTACAGAGTATGATGAGGAGATTTGAACCGATGTCATGTAATAGAAATTTAAAAGAACTGCAAATATTTAGCGTAGAGTAGAGGTGACTTAGAAGGGGCCTCATAACTATCTGAAAAGCATTTAAAAGGCTTACACATATTTCTGTCCTCCCACCCCCATCCCAGTGGACAAACTTAAGACTAACTGGAGGAAGATATAGGGTGTCAGATTTCAACTCAAGATTACAGGGAAAATGTCCTAGCATTTTGAACTGTCCAGAAGTGGAATGAGCTGTCTTGAGAAAATCATTTCCCATCCATGGAGAAGTTAAAAAAAAAAGTCTGGATGACAACTTGATGGGAGTGGAGAAAGGATGCCTTAGAAAGGACTCCTACTTTAAGCAACAATTAAAATTAATGCCTTCTAAGATCTTTCTGGAGGTAGCTAGGTGTCTCAACAGATGTCTCCCTGGACATTGAGTCGGGAAGACCTGAGTTCAAATCTGACATCAGACACTTAGTAGCTGTGTGTCCCTGGGCAAATCACTTAATTTCTGTTTGCCTTAATCCACTAGAGAAGAAACTGGAAAATCACTGTAGGATCTTTAAGTGTACTATGGTCCATGGAGTCACAGAGAGTTGCAATGACTGAACTACAACCACAAAGGTCTTTTCTAGCTCTAAAATTATTTGATCTAGGATCAGCCTCACCAAGGCCTAGGACATCCTACTACGTAACTCCTAGAAGGGAAGTAAAGTTTTTGTGAACAAGAATTTTATACAAACTCCAAGGCTGAACATACAGAAGAACTTCACTGACATGATTTTGGTAAGTATTTACAAAGTGTCTCACTTCTCAGAATCACCAAGCTTAAGTTAACACATTCAGTCTTCTCTTTAAATGTTGCCTCTCTCAACAGAAGTAGAAAAGAAAGGATCTGGTTTTCATGTAGATTGTTACCTTTCTGGTGTGAGGCTTTAGGGGAAAAGACATCCAATCCTTCTAAATACTACCTCCATACTGTGTGAAATTCCACTAATTAGATATTCATTTAACAGAATCACAGAATTTCAAAGTTGGAAAGGACCTCAGAAACTAACTAGCCCAATTCAAATCCACAAAAGATTGCCAATATATTAAATTCACACATGGCCAGTCACAGCACGAAAATCTCCAATAAGAGAGAACCCACTACTTCCAGAGACTACTCATTCCACTTTAGGTCAGCTCTAATTTCTTGGAAGCTTCTCCTAGAAAATGTATAGTCAATTATTCAAATGGATCTGTGATTTCATCTATTGAAGAATTCCTTCCAGTCCTATAGATTGAAACCTATTGATTCCTGTGCTGCTCTCATCCAGGTTGTTCCAAAAGTTCACCACAGGAGATCCATGATCCCTCTTTCAGATGTTAGCTTTTCAAAAATTGAGAGGACAGGCGGAGCCAAGATGGCGGAGTAGAAACAGCTCTTCCAAGCCTCTCTGCCCCCAGATTCCCCTCAAACTATGTAAAAGGGGACTCTGAACAACTTCTGGAGCCCCAGCACCCACAGAACAACACAGAGAAGCTAACCTCCCGCTGAGGACAGCCCAGCAGCCCTGCAGGAAGGACCAGCGCAGTGGTCTGGGACCTGGCAGCTCGCAGAGCGCAGAGCAGAGGAGCCGAGCCCAGGTCCGCGTGAGCCGAGGTTTTAGCCCCAGGGCGACAGGGCCAGCAGCCAGCTGGAGGAACCCCAGAACACCAGGAACCCTGGCGACTCCAGAATTATCAATATAGACATGCCTAGGACAAAGTAAGAGGTTAGTGTCCTATGGACTTTGGGACCTGTATTTGGGGAATGCGTCAGCTCCCTCCCCTGGGGGCTAGAAGCTGCTGAGGAGACACGCCATTTTGTAGTTTTCAGAGGCAGATCCGGCTCCCAGCCTACAAATCGTGGGGAGATCCAGCGATCAGTCTTGGGGGGTAATCGCTCTTGCTTTAACCTCCCTGGATCTGGATTGTGATCTAGGGTGGAAGTTGTGGGTGGGTTTACAGCTTGCCAGAAACGGAAGTTGCCCCCCACACGTTCGGGACGAAAATTCCTCTATCTGGCCTTAAAGCCATAGTGTGGCAACAAGCCCAAAAGTCAAGCAATTAAGTGGCAACATGCCAAGGCAAAGGAAACAGAAAAATGCAACCCTAGACTCCTATTTTGGGGGCATAGAGCGGGAAAAGGACTGTGAGGTCAGAAGTCCTGCTCCAAAAGCCCCAGGGGAAAACATGAGCAGGTTGCAGGCCATAGAGGACCTTAAGAAGGACTTTAAAAATCAAATAAGAGAAGTGGAGGAAAAATTGGAAAGAGAAATGAGAAGGATGCAGGAAAAGTATGAAATGAGGGTCAACAGCCTGACTGAGGAAAATAACACCTTAAAAAATAGACTAACTCAAATGGCTAAGGAGGCCCAAAAGGGCAACGAGGAGAAGAATGCCTTAAAAAGTCGAATTTGCCAGATGGAAAAAGAATCTCAAAAGTTCACTGAGGAGATTCATTCCTTCAGAGTTAGACTGGAGCAAATGGAAGCTAGTGACTTTATGAGAAATCAAGATGCTGTTAAGCAGATCCAAACAAATGAAAGATTAGAAGGCAATGTGAAATATCTCATGGGAAAAACCACTGACCTGGAGAATAGATCCAGGAGAGACAATTTAAAATTATTGGACTACCTGAAAGCCATGATCAAGGAAAGAACCTAGAAATCACCCTTCAAGAAATTCTCAAGGAAAACTGCCCTGATGTTTTAGATCCAGAGGGCAAAATAGAGGTTGAAAGAATCCACCGATCACCTCCTGAAAAAGATCCCAAAAAGAAAACTCCCAGAAATATTATAGCCAGGTTCCAGAATCCCCAGATCAAGGAGAAAATACTACAAGCAGCCAGGAAGAAACAATTTCAATATTGTGGATACACAATCAGAATAGCCCAGGACCTGGCAGCTTCTACACTGAGGGATCGAAGGGCATGGAATATGATATTCCAGAGGGCAAAAGAACTGGGAATGAACCCAAGGGTCACCTACCCAGCAAAACTGAGTATTTTGTTTCAGGGGAAAATATGGTCATTCAGTGGAATAGAGGACTTTCAAGCATTCTTGAGGAAAAAACCAGAGTTGAATAGAAAATTTGACATCCAGACGCAAGAAGCAAGAGATGCCTGAGAAGGTAACCAGGGAAAAGAAATCAAAAGGAACTTATCAAAGTTGAACTACTTACATTCCTATATGGAAAAGCAATAACAGTGACTGATGATATCTTTCTCACTATGAAAATAATGGAAGAAGGGGGTGTGGTCATATGGATACATATGTGAATGTGTGTGTATATGGTTACAGTTATATATGGATAGAGGGCATAGGTTGAATTTGTTGGGAAGGGAGAATACTCAAGGGATGAAATTATGAGATGAGAGAGGAAAGTGGCAAGAGGAGATGGGGAGAGACAGGGTAGGGTAAACTATCCCATGTAGAAGAAGCAAGGGGAAGTGGTTGCAAAGGAGGGGGAGAATAAGGAAGGCTAAAAAGGCAAAACCACATTCACATTGAATTTGGTTCAGGGAGAAAATGTAATACATACTAAATGGGATATCTCAACCTGCAGCAGGATAGGGGGAAGGGGGATGAGAGGAGGGATGATGGATGGGAGGGCATCCTTGGGGTGAGGGGAGGTTGGAAGTACCCACTATAGAAGAGGGACAGGATCATGTAGGGAATGGACCAGGTGGGGGGTGGGATGAGTGGGAGGGAATTATAAGCAGCCTTGTACAATATATCTACTATGATAATGTTTTGCATAGCTAGACATGTACAACATATACTGAATTACTTATCTCCCAAGAAGGAATGGGTGACAAGGGAGGAAGGAAATGGATCTGAAATTCGAGGTCATAACATTAAATGTTTCAAATATATATAAATACTATTATTAATACTCTTTTGCTTGTAATAGGGAGATAAGATGTGCAGGCATTGGGACACAAAGATTCACCTTCCTCTAATGGAAAATCGATGGGGGTATGGGAGAAGGTATGGGAGAGAGCAGATTGGAGGAAGCGATATCTTGTGGGACTACTATTCTGGGAGGTTGGGTAGGGGAATAATGGAGGGAAAATGATTGTAACTCAAAATCTGGCGGAAATGAATGATGTAAAACAGAAGTTAATAAAGCATTTGTTTAAAAAAAAAATTGAGAGGACAATTATCATATTCTCCCCTCCCCAATTAGTTGCTTACAAATTCATTTTATTTGCAAATTTGGTTTGCCTTATACAACTACCTTATCTTTTTGTTGAATCCTTTTCTTTCAGTCCTTTTCCTTTCAATCCTTTTATTTCTTCAGATTGAGTCCTTCTCTTTTGACATTACTTCAAGTTCTCCCAAATTTCTACTCTCCATATTCAATATCTGTCCTTCATAAATCCAAAGCCTTTCAAATCAATTCTGTAAGTTTCTTTTCCTTCTCCAGGCCCTTCTCCTACACAACCTTTTCTATTTTTTTTGAAGGAAAAAGTAGAATTAGTTAACAAGTGTCCATCCTGGCTCTCCCCACCCCCATTGCTAACACTTTCTAAACCAAAGAATATTCAATAAACACAATGTACCCCTTTGAGACAATGCTCATAATGTGACCTACCCATTGAAGGTCTCCTTGTGACAAAATCACAAAATACATTACCAAAAAAAAAAAAAAACCCGTTCTTGAATGAGGATTTGAGTCCTATTTCTATCCATCACTACTTTGTGACTTTGGGCAAGACATAATCTCTTTAAACCTTTACTTCTCTTAAAAAAAATAAAAGAGGGACAGTCTAGGCCAGTGATTCCCACATAGTGCTGTAAGGACCCCTAGGGGGAAGGTGACAACATAACATCAAATTCTGCTTCTGAGTAAGCCTGAGGTTCCTGAAATTTCTCAACCTGTCATCAAATTGTTTCCAAATTGACACCAGAGCTCAATATTCAAATGCAAATTAATTCCCAGCAGATAGGCACATTCTCTTACCTTCATTTATATTCTGAATATTGTCAGCCAGTAGTTCTCTAATTCCCCACTACTGCCCTATAATTGTATCAGTTGAATAATCACGTGATCAAGATATTACAAACATTCATGTTCTTGCAGTGCAAATGCCAGGCTGTTTGAAAAGTTATGATCACTGGGCATTCACATTACAAACTATCTTGAAACTGCCACAGACCATCTGTAGAAATGGACCTCATTTTGTTTCTTATTGCAATATTAATGTTGTTTTCCGATTTAAATTTATCCTCTGTTGATGTTACTATTCTTCTATCTGGACAATTTCCAAACACTAGTCACTTATTCAATAGAATTTCTGTGAGAGTGTAGTCTGTGTGCCAGTATGCCAGAGAAGAAAGTCACATCTGAAAAGATCCTTTCCTTCCTAAGCTTAGTTTATATGCAAATGTTCTTTTGAGAAAAGTAACATATGCAATTGAACTTAAGTACATTTACCATTTAATATAGCAATTGCTGGCACAGCCAAGATGGCGGAGTAGAAACAGCGTGTCCAAGCCACTCTTCCCCCAGATCACCTCCAAACTATGTAAAAGGGGACTCTGAACAACTTCTGGAGCCCCAGAACCCACAGAATGACACAGAGAAGCTAACTTCCCACTGAGGACAGCCCAGCAGCCCTGCAGGAAGGACCAGCGCAGCAGTCTGGGAGCTGGCAATGCACCTCACAGTGTGTGGGGAGCTGAGCACAGGTCCGCCTGAGTCGCGGTTTTAGCCCCAGGGCAGCCAGGCCAGCAGCTGGCTGGAGGGACCACAGAACACCAGCAGCTATGGCGACTCCAGAATTATCAACATAGACATGCCTAGGACAAAGTGAGAGGTTAGTGCCCTATGGACTTTGGGACCAGTATTTGGGGAACGCGTTGGCTTCCTCCCCTGGAGGCTAGAAGCCACTGAGGAGACACGCCATTTTGTAGTTTTCAGAGGCAGCTCCAGCTCCTGGCCTGCGAACTGTAGGGAGATCCAGCAATCACTCTTGGGGGGTAATCACTCTTGCTTTAACCTCCCTGGATCTGGATTGTGATCTGGGGTAGAGGTTGTGGGTGGGTTTCCGGCTTGCCAGAAACGGAAGTTGCCCCCCCACACGTTCGAGATGAAAATTCCCCTATCTGGCACCAGAGCCATAGTGTGGCAACAAGCCCAAAAGTCAAGCAATTAAGTGGCAACATGCCAAGGCAAAGGAAACAAATTAAACAGAAAAATGCAACACTAGATTCCTACTTTGGGGGCAAAGAGGATCGAAGCATAGAGAGAGAGGAGGACTGTGAGGTCAGAAGTCCTACTCCAAAAGCCCCAGGGGAAAACATGAGCAGGTTGCAGGCCATAGAGGACCTTAAGAAGAACTTTAAAAATCAAATAAGAGAAGTGGAGGAAAAATTGGGAAGAGAAATGAGAAGGATGCAGGAAAAGTATGAAATGAGGGTCAACAGCCTGACTGAGGAAAACAACACCTTAAAAAATAGACTAACTCAAATGGCAAAGGAGGCCCAAAAGGGCAATGAGGAGAAGAATGCCTTAAAAAGTCGAATTTGCCAGATGGAAAAAGAATCTCAAAAGTTCACTGAGGAGATTCATTCCTTCAGAGTTAGACTGGAGCAAATGGAAGCTAAGGACTTTATGAGAAATCAAGATGCTGTTAAGTAGATCCAAACAAATGAAAGAATAGAAGGCAATGTGAAATATCTCATGGGAAAAACCACAGACCTGGAAAATAGATCCAGGAGAGACAATTTAAAAATTATTGGACTACCTGAAAGCCATGATCAAAGAAAGAACCTAGAAATCACCCTTCAAGAAATTCTCAAGGAAAATTGCCCTGATGTTTGAGATCCAGAGGGCAAAATAGAGGTTGAAAGAATCCACCAATAACCTCCTGAAAAAGATCCCAAAAGAAAACTCCCAGGAATATTATAGACAGGTTCCAGAATCCCCAGATCAAGGAGAAAATACTACAAGCAGCCAGGAAGAAACAATTTCAATATTGTGGAAACACAATCAGATTAGCACAGGACCTGGCAGCTTCTACACTGAGGGATTGAAGGGCATGGACTATGATATTCCAGAGGGCAAAAGAGCTGGGACTGAACCCAAGGTTCACCTACCCAGCAAAACCGAGTATCTTGTTTCAGGGGAAAATATGGACATTCAGTGGAATAGAAGACTTTCAAGCATTCTTGAGGAAAAGACCACAGTTGAAAAGAAAATTTGACATCCAGACACAAGAAGCAAGAGATGCCTGAGAAGGTAATCAGGGAAAAGAAATCAAAAGGAACTTATGAAAGTTGAACTATTTACATTCCTATATGGAAAAACAATAACTGTGACTGATGAAATCTTGCTCAGTATGAAAATAATGGAAGAAGGGTGTGTGGTCATATGAATACATATGTGAATGTGTGTGTATATGGTTACAGTTATATATGGATAGAGGGCATAGGTTGAATTTGTTGGGAAGGGAGGATACTCAAGGGGTGAAATTATGAGGTGAGAGAGGAAAGTGGCAAGAGGAGATGGGGAGAGACAGGGTAGGGTAAACTATCTCATGTGGAAGAAGCAGGGGGAAATGGCTGCAAGGGAGGGGAAGAATAGGAAGGCAAAAAGTCAAAACCACATTCACATTGAATTTGATTCAGGGAGAGAATGACATACATACTAAATGGGATATCTCAACCTGCAGCAGAATAGGGGGAAGGGGGATGAGAGGAGGGATGATGGATGGGAGGGCATCCTTGGGGGGAGGGGAGGTTGGAAGTACCCACTATAGAAGAGGGACAGGATCAAGTAGGGAATGGACCAGGTGGGGGGTGGGGTGAGTGGGAGGGAATTATAAACAGCCTTGTACAATATATCTACTATGGTAATGTTTTGCATAGCTAGACATATACAACTTATACTGAATTACTTATCTTCCCAGAGGGAATGGGTGACAAGGGAGGAAGGGAATGGATCTGAAATTCGAGGTCTTAAGATTAAATGTTTCAAATATATATAAATACTATTATTAATACTCTTTTGCTTGTAATTGGGAGATAACATGTGCAGGCATTGGAACACAGACATTCACTTTCCTCTAATCGAAAAGTAGAAGGGGGTATGGGAGAAGATATGGGAGAGAGCAGAGTGGAGGAAGCGATATCTTGTGGGACTGCTATTCTGGGAGAGTGTGTGGGGGAAAAACAGGGGCGGGGGAATAATTGTAACTCAAAATCTGGTGGAAATGAATGATGTAAAACAGAAGTTAATAAAGCATTTGTTTAAAAATATATATAGCAATTGCTTTAGTAAGTAAGAAAGTAATTGTTTTATATCCTAACTATTGATTTTCATTGATTTGTTACATAGCCATATTTTCCAATGTCCCACCAGGAAGGACAGTGTTTCTGCACATGTCTATTGTTAAGAAACTAAGTCTCTCGGGGCGGCTAGGTGGCACAGTGAGTAGAGTGTCGGCCCTGGAGTCAGAAGGACCTGAGTTCGGAACCAACCTCAGACACTTAATGCACACACAAACAAAAACCTAGCCGTGTGACCTTGGGCAAGTTACTTAACCCCAATTGCCCTCCAAAAAAAAAAAAAGCAAAAAAAAAAAGTCTCTTAGGGAATACATGCTGGCTCCAATTATACTGGTATAATACTTGCACAGTATAATAATGATGAAAAACAGTTATATAGTACCTATTATGTACTAGACACTGTCTCGTTTGATCTTCACAACAATGCTAGGAGGCAGTCATTATAATTAATCCCCATTTTATAGATAAGGAAACTGAGTCAGAGGTTAAGTGATTCATCCAGGGTCACACAGTAAGTGTCTGTCTAAGGCCAGATTTGAATCAAGTCTTCCTAACTGCAGCTCAGGAACTCTATCTACTGCACCACCTACTACCTAGTATTGTTTTATGCTTAACAAGTACTAAAAATGAAATTTTTGTAGAAAAAATTTTTTCAGCTAAAACGGCCCAATGGATTGTTGCATAAAGACTAAAAGTACATTTAAAAATGCATGTTGAAGAATGTGTTCATGAGGAATTTCAAAATATACACTCAGCTTTAGCATACTCCAATCAGGAAATTAATAAAAGTTTTTCAATAGCCATAGTTCTGAAATAATACACAGATATTTGATATACCTGCATTTCAATGTGAAAAAGAGGAAATATAGTAAATAATATGTTAAAATTATTACTTTTTTCATTTCTTGGAGACAAGGTTCACGATCACAATATACAGTTTGTGAAGTTCTTACAAAAAGCTTAAAACCTCTCTTGTCTCAAACTTTAGAATCAAAACATGGAAGCTATGTTATCATCCATTGAATTTTTAAAGTAAAAAGTGCAAAATTTGAAAGCAAGCAATATAGATTCATTTATTTCTCTGAAAAGAAACAAGAAAGTAAGAAAAGTGGTTGAAGCTTCATATTTACTAAGTGACCAAATACAAAAAAAAATGAAAAAGCATATACTTAAAAAAAAAAAAGGTAATTTTGCCATGGATCAAAGCAATTGTCAAGGGTACATTTGCAATTTAGAGATCAGTTCCATTTCTAACAATATAGTATCTCATCAGATACATAATATGTCTGATGATGTCAAACTAGTTATTGTAGAAAAAAGTTAAGAGTGACATTTACACTTTGCAATTAGTTGAGATGATCAGTTTTGTAACCTAGAAATTTTGGTTGTATTTATATAAGATTTAATATACATTATATTATATTATTTAATTATATAATGTAACTAATACTGTTATATATATGTATATATATATGTATGTATATATGTATACACATGATGGCTATAAGATATATATATGTATACACATGATGGCTATAAGATATCTTCATGATGGTAATGTGGAAGAGAATTGCCATTTATCATCAGTTAACAGGTTATACAACCAAAAAAAAAAAAAAAAGACATTATTAATCTAATTAGTCATACTCAGAAAGAAAACCAATCAATTAGTCCTCTTGTGGAATTTGCACAGATGGAGCATTTTCTACCATATATTAGTGTGAGCAAGCATTTTTATTTTATTTTTATTTTAAATAAAATACAAAAATAAACTTGATGCAGGATCAGATTTAACTCTATATCTGTGTGGTATTGAGCCAAATATTGCAAAACTTTGTTCAAATAAAAGCATTCCAAAATAAAAATGAAATTTATGCATGATTATTATATTAAAGATCTTCCAAGTTATAATTTATTTTGTTAAAAATGTTATGTTCAACAAAATTTATAAAATAAAGTAATTTAATATGAAGTCTTGCAGATACAAGGATTTTTTTAAGTTTTACAATGTCTCACATAAAATATTTATAATTATTTTATAATCAGAGTTTTATAATTTTATATTTAGAGTTTTCACAATTAAAATAACAGAAATTTACATTTTATACTATATTATGTAAATTTTAATTTGAAGGGTAAATGTTCTTTCTTGTCTCAACCTTTAGAATCAAAATGTGGAAGCTATGTAGTCATTGTCATATTGTAGTCATTGTCATATTGTAGTCATTGAAAGTATTTTTAAATAAATCTAAAAGAGTATAAGTAGTATATTAAATTACTTTAAGCATTAATAGCACATATTTTAATGTTGTTATTGAAAAAGGTTTGCAGAACAAAAAACTGTGGGAACCATAGGTCTAAGTAGCCACTAAGGTCCCTTTTAAACATGATTCTGTGACTAACATAGAAAGGATTTAAAATGTTCATGCTCACTCAAGCCCTGGTTCACTCTCTGGTGCTGTGATTAAAGAACCATAGCTTCCCAAGCTTATGTTAAAGCAATAGTCTCATATATGTAAGCAAAAGAACCACTAACATTATCGAATTATGAGAATTCATGTGCCTATTTCAAGACAAAAAAGTTGTATATCAACTGTCACTATATATTATTTTCTCATGAGAAGAAGCAAACCCACTTGAAATAGCAGTTTTTTTATGAAAAATTTAAAAAGTGATAGGATATTTATTTCCTTATATGTCAGTCTCATGCTACTGCAGGAGTCAAGAGTTCCGATTTACAATCTTAGCTCAGTCATTGTTTGACCCTGGGCAAATCATTTCCCCTCTCTGGGTCTCATTTTCTTCATCTGTACAATGAAAAAATTGAACTAGGTAATAATTTCATATTTATATTCCACTTTACAGTTGTAAAGCATTTTACATGCATGATCTCATTTAATCATCACCATAGCAACATGGTGTGGTAGAAAGAACTCTGTATTTGGAATCAGAGAATGTCCGTTCAAATCCTGGCTCTCTCTGGTCCTAAGTACCTCTGTGACCTCAACCTCTCTGGCTTACCTAAATAACTAAAGGATTTTGAACTAGATTCTTACAATTCACAACCCCATGGTTTTGTGAGATAACTCAAGATATTATTTACTATTCCCATTTTACAAAAGAAATGAAGCATTCTGCCCATCATTACATTGCTAGTGAGGGAAAGAGCCAGAACATGAAACCAGGTCTTGGAGTTCTAAGCCTAGCACTTTTCCCATCCTAATCCACCACCCAAATAATTTCAAAGCCCCACAAAGTTATAAAGAAATGTAACCTAGTGAATTGAAAGGATCGTTGTTTTAATTAGGAGAGCAACTGTAAGAATTAGAGCAACAACAAACCCAAAAATTCTAACTAAATACCAAAATTCTAAAAAATCAAGATGAACAAATAAAAAAAATAAACATTGAATTGATCAATAAAATTAAGAGAAATGTTTTGGAGGAGAATGAAGAAAACAGATGAACAGATAGCAAGTCCGATTTTTTAAAGTAGAAGAAGAACAAATTATAGTATCAAAAAGAAAAGAAAAGGCATAATCATAACAAATGAAGACAAAATCAGGAAATCACCAGAAACTATTTTGCCAAATCATGTCACCCAAAATTTATGATTTAGATGAAATGGATGCATATTTACCAAAAAAAAAAAAACACCATTAAGGGTCAAGATATCTAGTTCCTACCCATACTTCCTTGAAACCTTGGGTAAATCATTTCCTTTCTCTGATCTGTAACATTCTAAACTTGCCTTTTAATGACTGATTGTTAGAAGGGGGAAATCAGAGAACCAGTTAAGACCCGAATCCAGTCTGCACCAGTTAGGAAGTTGAAAAGTTGAAAAAAAAATCATATTTCAACATGAATCAAATAAATAGACAGAACCTCATTTTCTTGTTACAATGCTGTGAAAATATGCTAAGCGTCACATTGTAAAAACATTGGCTTGGGTCACTGGAGCAAAATGGGTAAGTACAGTTTGCCATATGAAACCGGCCAGTAAAATGAAGATCACAATATTGTTTGTTGCTATTATAAGGCTCATTTTTTCCCCCATAAAAAGAGTAATTTTCATTTACAGGGGCTTAGGGCAATTTTCCATCTAATTTGATGTTTTATAATGTCTGCTAAAGTCGTGGTGCCTTATTAGGTTGTGTGGTCGTGTAGACTTTATTTTCAAATTTTCAAGGTTATTGGTTCATCAAGAGCAAAGGAAAAATATAGCTAGGTTTTCATAGACCCCGGAAAAATGCAGGCAGTTCATATCCCATGAGACATTAAATGAAGCCCACTTAAAACAACTACCCCTGTCTTAGACCCAGCATCTAACAAAGGCTTTAAAACACGTTGCTGTTGTTTGGTTGTTTTTCAGTCATGTCTGGTTCTTCATGACCCCTTTTGGGTTATTCTTCACAAGAACACTAGAGTGGTTTCTCATTTCCATCTCCAGCTTATTTTACAGATGAGGAAACTGAGGTAAATAAGGTTAAGTGGCTTGCTCAGGGTTGCACAGCTAGCAAGTGTATGAGGTCATATTTGAACTCAGGTCTTCTTGACTCCAAGCCTACCATTCTATCCACTATGCCACTTTCCTGCCTGTTAGCACACAGTGGGAGCTTAATAAATGTTTATTCAACAACATGACTTAGAACACAGAACAAAAAATTTTCAAAGTAGAAGGGACCTTAGAATATAGAATGATAGAGTTAAAGAGGACCTGAGAATATTGAACAAAGAATATTAGAACTGAAAGAGATAGGGGTGACTAGGTGGCACAGTGAGTAAGAGCACCGGCCTCAGAGTTGGGAAAGAACTGAAAGAGATCTTAGAATATTGACCATAGAATATTGGAGCTGGAATTAATCTTAGAACATAGAACATATTTTTGTCAAAATGAAAAAAATTTTAGGAATGTTAGAGTGAGAAGGGACCTGAGAATGGAGAACATGGAATGTTAGAATTGGGAGGAACCTTACAGTATTGAACATAGAATGTTTAAAGCTGGAAGACACATACAGGTACAAATAAAGCTAGAGCCTGTGAGAGGTAGATAGAATAAAGAGTGAACTCACTAAAAGGTAAAGATAAAGTTAAATAGAGAGAATGAGATAGAAGGCAAGAAAAGACATGATTTCAAGAAAGAAGAACGATAGGCAACTAGGTAGCACAACGGATAGAGTGTTAAACCTAGAATCAGGAAGACCTGAGTTCAAATCCAACCTCAAGAACTTATTAGCTGTATGATCCTGAGCAAATCATTTAAACTCTTTCCATCTCAGCTTCCTCAACAATAAAATGGGAATAATAATAGCACATGACTCAGAGTTATTGTATGTCTCAAATAGTGTAATATTTGTAAAGAATTTATAAAGTGACTGATACATAGTAGATGCTTAATAATGCTTGTTTCCATCCTAGGGAATACATGATGAGAAAAGACCATTTCAATATCAGTAAAAAAAAAAAAAAAAGTAGGCACCGTATGCATCCAGAAAAAAATTATTCCTGCCAGAGGAAATTACAAAAGGACAGTGAAAATTCTTAAAATCCTGCAGGTCAGTCAGGTAACTAAGTAAGAAATTGGTTTGCTTCAGCTTTAAAACATAGCAGAATCAATCAACAAGCATTTGTTCAGTGCTTCCATGTGTCAGGCACTGTGCTAAACACTGGGAATGAAAAGAAAGTCCAAAATAGTACCTGCCCTCAAGGAGCTTATGTTCTAATCAAGTCTGGTAATAGCTATTTTAGTAACTGCTGCCACTTTCCTCTAGACTTCCCCAACACTGTTAAGGACAAGGAAAAGTAAATGAAAAGCTGGGCTAACTTGTATCAAAAGTTTCTTCTGACTCAGACATTATGATTTCTGGAATCAGAGGATCTTACTTTGAAAGGAGCCTCAGAAGATAGCTAATCCACATTCTACCGAAAGAACCCCAACAATTAGTCCACCAAGTTCTTGAACTTGAACACTTCCAGTGGCCAAAAGTTCAGGATTCCATGACTATTTTTCTTCACCCTGTCCCTGATGCCTAGTTGTCATAGAGACTGACCCAGCCCAGCTGACCATGTTCTTGCCCATCTAATAGAGTTGAACTCCCAGTGATCCAGACTGTTTGTTGACCATGATGGTGTATAACTTTCTTCTGCCTATTAGTGCTGCTAGCCAGAGGAGTATGGGAATAATAGATTAGCAGGGTAGATGAACAAAGAGATATAGGCAGACATCAAATTAAATAGAACTGAAGGATGGGTAGAGAAAGCAATGGAATGATTAGGGAGCTAAGAGGAAAATAACAAAAGGAAAATGAAACTGCCTTTTATTGCTTTGCTGGTTCCCAATGATCACATTTTTACCACTCTTATAAAAGGAGAAAGGAACTGCAAGGCAAATGAGAAGATGGAGCAGGACTAGAGATTTGCCTGTGATACACTATCCTGCTTCAGAGGAAGTTTAGCTAAAGAGTTACAGTTCATGCAAGAATAGTTTGGTAATGACTTACTTCGATGCCCTGGATCATAGGTGTGGTTCTACTAAGGCTGCTTCTAGCAGCCAAAACTTAAGAGGTAGGTTGAACTGAAAATTGAGGAGGAGTCCATCCTATGCCTTGCTTTCAATTGCTATCCCATCAAATAGGGATTTAACTCATTCAAGGATCTGTGTCCTCATCAGTGTCAATGCTGCCTCCACTTATGTAGACTAAAATACCTTTGCTCTTTGGTAAACAATTTCTCTCTCTCTTTTTTTTTTGGAGGCAGGAAGGCCAGGCAATTAGGTTTAAGTGACTTGCCCAATCTTCTCAATGTGCAATGGAAGATCTATGGCCAAGAGTAGCAGCAACATCTTTGAAGTATGTTCTTAGATTCAAGGCACAGTGGCTAGAGTGCCCAGACCTGGAGTCAGGAAGACCTGAGTTCAAATACAGCTTCAGATACTAGCTGCATAACCCTAGGCAAGTCACTTAACCATGTTTGCCTCAGTTTCCTCATCTATAAAATGAGTTGGAAAAGGAAATGGTAAAACCACTCTAGTTTTTTGCCAAGAAAATCCCAAATCGTGTCAGAGTCATACATAACTGAAAATGACAACAAGAACAAAAAGACTGCTAGCTGATAGACGAATCTCTTCTAAAGCATCCCTGGTATTTGCTCATTCATTCAATGAATATTTATTAAGCATGAAATGTGCCAAGCTCGGTTCTAGTGTTAAGTCCTGAGACCTGTCCTCACAAAGCTTAGTGTCTAGGAGAGAACAAGATAAAAATATAGAGGACAAGCATACAATATTAGATGGTAAGGGTATGAGAATTGCACATCCAAGTGCTCTGTGATATTGGAAAAGAAGTGTTTATTCATTAAGCATTCACCAGGAATGCACTATGTACTAGAAGGGGTGGGGGAGGGAGACACAAAGAACTATTAGACCCATTACAGGAAGTTCAATGAATATTTGTTGTATTAAACTAATCTGGAAAACAGTATCAATTCCACCACTGGTTTACATGTAACCTCAGGCAAATATCCAAAGCTCCTGAGACTCAGTTCCTTCATCTATAAAATGGAGATGTTTGTATGTCGTGCCTATCTGACAGGGCCATTGTAAGCATTAAGCAAAATGATGGGTGTGAAAGAACTTGGCTGGATCATAGAAGGGCAAAGAAATGGGATTTCAGGAAGGAAGCTGGAAGATAGCATATTGGCCTCAGTATCAGTTTCCGCTCTCAGTCTTCCCACCACCCTCAGCTTCATGGCGGAAGAGAAAAAGCCCTGGGAGCCAAAAAAATAGTTTACTTGGAAAACCCTTTTGTCTTGTAGAGATACAGCCTTCATCAGGCCACATAACAGCCAAAGCCATACTTCTTCCCATAGAAATTCCTGGAGCTGCATGAGAGAGGCTGTCTTGTGGTATTAATTTTCCTTTATTTGATGATGAAGCCATGCAAACAGAGACATATAAAACACTACTCCTAAAAACTCTGGATGGCAATAAATCCTTAACCATGTTTCATTTCTGCAGCTTGCAATTGCACCCGCCCCACTGGAAGAATGCATAAAAACAATCGCTGGATACAAGCGAGACTGTTAAGGGGTTTCTGGAACCATCAAGCTGCACTAATAGATTTTGGTTCTTTTTTTCCTGGGATCCTAGCTTTGATATGTCAGGGTCCAGACATGTCTGTGACTCAGTTATTCTAAGCAGTCCCATGTTGCGTGGAACTGCCCATCAGAAGTGAAGAACAGTTTTCACGATCTAATGCCACCCATACAAAGCAGAGTTAAAGTCCTGCTTCAACTTTTTCAGCTACTATGAAAATCCACTAAATAGTCAATGGGCACAGGTCCCTGGAAAAACCCAGAAGAGAAAAAAAAATCCTATGTATTAGGAGGTGTCAAGTTGTTGGATGTCAAAAATGGTGCCTTCTCATACCCAGAGAAAAAAGGACTTTTAAGGACCTTAAATTCTTTAGCCATGGCAGTGGAAGGAACAATGGAGTCAAGAGAGCTAAAGTCTATTTCTGGCCCTGTTATAAACTCATATAACTAGGAACGAGTCTACCCCACCTCTCTGGTCCTCAGTTTCCTACTGTGTACGATGAAGACATCGAATTAGGTGATCATTAGGGTCCTTTCCATCCCTACCTATCTGTGATTCTGTTATTTTACATATAGATCACAGCATCTCAGGACTGGGAAGGACCTCAGAGACCATCTACTCCAACCTATGCCTGAGCAATAATTCCATCTAAAACATCCTAAAACATTCTAACCAGTCCCATGTTGCATTGAACTGCCCATCAGTTGTCCGCAATGTGACAATCTAGTCATTGAAGACCTTTGGTGACAGGGAACCTTTTTATTTCCAAAGACAACCCATTTTATTTTGAGATTGCTCTGATTATTAGCCATTTTTTCCCTTACATCAACCCTAGTTTTGCCTCCATAACACTCTCCTTCCCATTGCCACTAGTTTTATGGTCAGCAAGGTCTCATCTATATGACTATGAAGCCTTGAGCAAGAAATGAGAAACATTAGGACCACAGGCAGTGTTTCATCATTGTTGGTAACTAAAGAAGGCAAAGGCTTCTAATGAGAAAGGCAGATTTGGGAAATAAAAGTTACTTAAGAAGATGTTGCCTGAGAGTTTGCTTTGGTTTTCTAGTCTATCACTAAAATTCAGGTAATAAAATGCTCCTGGTCAGGGATGTGAAGAACACTTAATAAAAGCTGGTAAGGATGCATTTTCCCTGAATCTTACAAATATAATCAAGAGCTATAATGTGCATTACAAATATAATGAAGGAGAAAGAATCCTGTCTATATTTCATCATCAAGCTATGTACTACAAGAAATATTGAAAATGTAGGAAGATTCCTAGTAATTTCTTAAGGAAGTCGAACCTAGAAATTTACAAGAGATAAAATCCAAGAAAATAACTAACAGAAACAAAAAAGGAAAAATAAAATCAAATAAATATAACCCATGGCCTCAGATGTCAATTCAATTCAACAACAATAAATTATTAAAAGTACATGCTAGGGGGTGGCTAGGAGGTGCAGTGAGTAAGAGTGCTGGCCCAGAGTTGGGACGACTCGGGATCAGATCCAGCCTCTGAAAATAAGCACCCACACATAAATAATGACTGGCCATGTAACCTTGAGCAAGTTACTTAACCCCAATTGCTTTAAAAAAAAAAAGTATATGCTAGGAGTGGCTAGGTGGCACAGTGAATAGAGCATCAGCCCTAGAGTCAGGAGGAACTGACTTCAAATCTGGTCTCAGACACTTAACATTTACTAGCCATGTGGTCTTGGGCAAGTCACTTAACCCCAATTGCCATGCCTTCCCCACTCCAGAAAAAAAAAAAAGTATATGCAATACCCTTTGACCCAGCAATACCACTACTAGGTCTGCATCCCAAAGTGATTTTTTTAAAAAGGGAAAAGAACCTATATGTAAAAAAATATTTACAGCAGCCCTTTTTGTGTAGCAAAGAACTGGAAATTGAGGGGATATCAATTGATTGGGGAATGGCTGAACAAATTGTGGTATATGATTGTAATGGAATACCATTATACTATAAGAAATAAAGAGCAAAATACTTTCACAAAAACTTGGAAAGGTTTACATTTACTGATGCAAAGTGAGGTAAGCAGAACAAGAACATTGTACATATAACAACAATATTGTATGATGATCAACTGTAGGCAATTTAGCTATTCTCAGCAATATAATGATCTAAGACAATTCCAGAGGACTTAGGATGAAAAATACTATCCACCTCCAGAAAAAGAATGGAGCCTGAATGTAGATCAAAACATACTACTTTTAAAATTTTTTTCACTTTGGTCTGTTTTCTTTCACAATATGACTAATACAGAAATACATTTTGCATGACTGCACATGTATGTATAATCTATATCAAATTGCTTACTTCTCAGGGAAAGGAGAGGGGAAGGAGGGAAGAAGAAGATTTGGAACTCAAAAAAGTTTTAAATGAATGTCAAAAAATTGTTCTTACCTTTGGGAAAAGTAGAATTCATTGTTGGAAAAATAAAATAAAAATAAAATACTTAAATAAAAATTATATTAAAAACTTTGTGCTAGGTACCATCTTTAAACAGATACACAAAGTATTGTCATCAGAATGCATGTGTTATAGACAGCCTGACTAGGAGAGAAAAAAATCAACAATGAGTTCAGGAAACAGATCTCAGGTAGCATGATATGTAGTGATAAGGATTTCAATTATCCAGACACCTACCAGAGGACACACCCAAGCTGCCTCTCCCTCCTGTCCTCTTTCTCTCCCCTTTCTCTTTCCCTCCCTTTTGCTTCTTCCCTCTCTTTCTCTTTTTTTTCCTTTCCCTCTCTCTCCCTCCCTTTCTGTCTCTCAAATACACAAAGCAAAAGATCTAATAATTCCTTGACATACCTTACTGATAACTTATCCTTCAAAATCTTGGTTTTTGCCAAGAAGGAAAAAAAAAATTATTCCTGTGTTACTAATCAAGGAAATCTTGAGAGAAGTGACCACTCCATCTTAGAATTTGAGATAGAGAAGGATAAGAAAGCTGTACATAATCTGCCATTTATCCTAGATTTTAGGGAGCCATATTTCAATGTATTCAGAGAAAATGGATAGGTACAATTTTCTGGTCTAAAATTCTGCAATGGAAATCAGCTCAGAAGGAATGGAAAGATCTTAAGAATGAAATTCTGAGGACACCAAGAGAAAGCATTCCAATGAGGAGTAAAAAGGGAAACTTTCTGAATGGAACATTGAAGATGCAAAAGGAATTTTTCAATCAGCTTCAATTTGTTAAAAGACTGCAAAAGTCAGAAGCAAAGGCAAGCAATAGAAGATGAATACAAAGGTTGTGTGTTGGGTCCTCCTGTAAGTATAGTGCTGAAAGTACCAAAATTCAGAATGAGAAATGGTTGAAGGAAAAAGCCAAGGTTTGCTTTTGCTATTTGAGCTATGACAGGGAAAAGGTCAAAGAAGGCATCAGTTAGATGGAACTATAATAACAGATAATAAAAGAAAGAACTCTTGTTTATATTGTCTCTGTCAAATAGAATGAATGTTTTGGTTTCAGAGCCCTTCACAACATGGTCTCAATCTACCTTTCCAGTCCCATTATACATTATTCCCCGTCTAGAATCTTGCCAAACTGACTTCACAGAGATCGCTCTCTCATCTCCATCTCTTTGCACTGGCTATATCCTCTGCCTATATATAGCATATAATCTAATCTCTTCTCACCTCCCCTTCATATCATGCCTTCAGGATTTAACTCAAGAAACTTCTTCCATGTGAATCCTTTCCTTGATTCCTCTCATCCCGCCCCCCAAAAAAATCTGCTAGTGTCCTCCATCCCTTAACTGATTTGTATTTATTCTGTATTCACTTATATATGTAATAGTTATCTTCCCTTTGAGAATGCAAATTCCTTGAGAACAGGAATTGTTCAATTGTTGTCTTTGTATTTTCAGTGCTTCCCCATGGCACCTGGTACACCTTTGATATTTAATAAACGCTTATTGATTGATTCTCTTTCCTGGAACTCTTGGATTTAGATTTTTTCTCTATACATGTGCTGACTGGTATGATCTTCACTGAAGAACTTCCTACAAATTAAGTAAGATTACTAATTATCTAAAGCATTAATTACTTAATCAATCAGTAGACTAAACTGACTCATAATATTACTGGAACTGTTCGTGTAAAAGCCAAATAACTACTTGGCAGGGGTGTAAGTAGTAGAAGGAATTTGTGCTTCAATCAGGGAGGGACTGCACTGTGTGACTTTTGAGATCCTGCCAACTCTGATATTCTGTAATCAAAAGAATGGTGGATTTAGAGTCAAAGGAAATACATTCAAGTCTTGCTCTTGTTCAACTATCTGTGTGATTTTTAGGCAAGACACTTCAACTGTCTAAGTCTGTTTCCTTATAAAATTGGTGGATTGGATGAGATTTCTAAGGTCCCATTGAGTTCAGAGGATATGTTGAAGGAGAACAGGTGGGAAAGATTGGGCTGGGTTTCAAGTGGGGTGCAGTGTGTTGGTTTTAAAATGCCTTCTTGGAATGACTATGAATAATTACTTTGTAAGAAAGGGCTGTCTCCTCTAGTGAAATACAGCCCATTATTTATGATCTTCTCTAAGTTCTGTCACAGGAGAGATATTTAGTGAAGGGAAATGTTAGAATTTCCCTTCTCCAACATTCTGGGGGTGGCCAAGTACTGTCTCTGGTTACTCCTGTCAAACTCTGGAGACAGACCCTACCCTGAGAGGCTCCTCAGCATGAGTCACTCAGTTTCATCTTTGGCTCAGGGCCTTTCCTCAAAGCATGTGTGCAGACTGAGGGTGGGGTATGACAGAAAGTTTATTCAAAAGACAATCTGACAAAAACCTAGCCGTGTGACCTTGGGCAAGTTACTTAACCCCAATTGCCCTCCAAAAAGCAAAGAACAAAAAAACAAAACAAAAAGACAATCTGATTTCACCGCTACACTTGAGCAAGTGAGGTAGTTCTGAAGAAATTGTAGCAGGAAGAAAAAGACTTGAGGGAGAATGTACAAGACTGCAATAGCGGTTACTGAGCATACCCTTCAGATTAGCAAAGGGTAGTCACTGACAAAGGTTTACTGAACTCTGAGACAATATAAAAAAGTTCATAGTCTTTCCACTATAGCCTGGTGCTGCAAAACTATTTGGCCTTTATACTAGTAACTTCCACTTCTAGGATAGTGCCTGGAACATGATAGGTACCTAATAATTGTTTGTTTATTGGTTTAGTGATTAGAAAGAATAGTGAATTTGGAGTTGGAATATCTGGGCCTGATTCCTGACTTTGCTATTTACAGATGTGGGTATGGAAATTGTCTAGTTTGTAAGAAAAACCACTGAGGCAGAGCTCTGAGCCAATGACACTTTATTGAAGGATCTATAGGCCCTTCTAATGAAATGGACCTCAGATTTTCCTTACAATCTGACATGCCCCCTTCTTCCAAGGCTTTAGTTTTATAGTGCTAAATACCCAGACAATACAGGTGGAACAGACTGAAAATATGGTCTTATTGATGGATAGATCTGCCCTTGACCCTCTGGGAGGATCTATACAAAATGCAGAATATAACTGGTTGACAAATGGGCTAATGAGCAGACCTTAACAGACCTATCTTAACCTTTCAGGGAGTCCTACCAAGCTGATAAGCACACACATGGGCTGGACTGATAAACAGATGTCAAAACATCGGAAAAGGGGGGCGGAGCCAAGATGGCGGAAAGGAAGCAGTAACCTCGCTGAGCTCCTCTGTCACTAAGTCCAAAAGGGTAAATCTGAGCGGATTCCGGAGTGACAGAGCCCACAGGAAGACAGAGTGTGGCAGAATCCAGCACAGGAGGTTGCCCAGAGTGCCCGCACAGGTCGAGCGCAGAGCGCGTGGGGTCTGCACAGCTCAGACCTAAGAGCAGGCAAGCAGAATACACCAGAGAGAGAAAAAGCCCCAGCCTGCAGACTTACCAAGGACGAATCGCAGTCATCTCGCAGAGGGAACGGATCATTGGAGCCAGGTAGGAGAGTCGGGCCCCCAGTGGAGAGAGTGGCTTCTCAGGCTGCATTCAGCCCCCAGCCTGGAAATTTAGAAACTGCCTGCCTGTATGATACAGGGGCTGGAATGGCAAAGTAAATTCTAGCTGCTCCGATCCTCCCATCCCTCCTTCATGAAGCAGAAAACCCAAAGATAAGTCTCCCACCCAGACTGAAACCCCAAGTTAATGGAAATAGCCTCAGGCTTGAGAATCTCCAAGAAAGGGTGTAACTGAGACAGCCAGGAATCTGAAGAGAAGAGAGGGAGGGGACCCAACTAGCCCCACCTCACCTCACCAACAAAAGCCTACTTATAGCCCAGGGGTATAGAGGCAGAAATCTGAAGTGGTCAGACTCAACTCCACCTACACATCTACATTCCTCACTGACTTCCCTGACTTAGCCATAAACTAGCCACCCAGAGGTATTCAAAGTCAAGGATCAGGCCCCAAACTCATAGCCTGAGACACTAAGAAACAGGAAGTCACAATGGGAAGGAAGGAAGCTGAAAAGGAGAAGGGGAAGGCAAGAAAGTCTATTCGAGCATACTATGCAGGGCAAGAACAACAAAACACACAGGACAATATAGACTCTCTGCCCACACCAGAGACCACAGAAGGAAACATGATCTGGTCTCAAGCCCAAATAGCATTCCTGGAGGAGCTTAAGAAAAATTTTAAAGACCAAATCAGGGAGGCAATGACCAACTTGGAAAAAGAAAATACCTCCCTAAAAAAGGAACTTCAAAAACTTATTGAAGACCATAATTCACTAAAAATTAGATACAACCAAACTGAAACTCAGAACTCTATGATGCAGCAGGAGTCAATCGAAAAAAACAAGATGATCGAAAAATTGCAAGAAAATGTAAAATATCTCACTGGAAAAATAACTGACCTAGAGAACAGATCCAGGAGAGACAACCTAAGAATTATTGGTCTACCAGAAAGCCATGATGAGAAAAGCAGTCTAGACAACATCCTCCAAGAGATTGTCAAAGAAAACTGTCCTGAGGTCCTGGAATCAGAAGATAAAATAGCTATTGATAGAATTCACCGGACTCCTCCTGAAAGAGATCCCAAACTGAAAACTCCAAGAAATATAGTAGCCAAATTCCAGAATTATAAGATTAAAGAAAAATTCTACAAGCAGCCAAAAAGAAACAATTCAAATATCGAGGAACTACAGTTAGGATCACACAGGACCTAGCAGCTTCTACATTAAAAGAGCGGAGGGACTGGAATTTGATATTTCGTAGGGCAAGAGAGCTAGGACTACAACCAAGGATTAACTACCCGGCAAAACTGAGCATAATCTTTCAGGCAAGGAGATGGACGTTTAATGAAGTAAGGGACTTCCAGACTTTCCTAATGAAAAAGCCAGAGCTCAATGGAAAATTTGATCTCCAATTACAAGACTCCAGAAGAACATAAAAAGGTAAACAAGGGTAACATAGACTCACACATGCAGAAGTGCACATACCCACACCCACAAACACAAGCTCATTACTTGGGATGCAACAAGAGCAAAATGTTCACATCCCTATATGTGGAGCTGATAACTGTCAATATTTGAAATCTCTATGATTATCATGACCTGCAAAAGGGTTATACTTAGAGGGTGTGGGTATGAATGCACTAACATGGAGTCTAAAAAAAAAAAAGACTATTAAGGGGATCAATGGTACTGTAATGGGAAAAAGGAAAGGATGAGCTAGGAAAAGGTAAAATATGCCATCTGAAGAGGCATCAAAACACACTATAGAAGAAGGGAAAGTAAGAGGGAGAGGAACATCATTTAAACACTATTCTCACTGGTTCTGGTTCAAAGAAGGATCAAATTAATCAGTGAAGTTTAAGAATCTAACGTGAATAGACACATAAATTCATTAAATAGAGGAATTGGAGGGAGGGAGAGGAGCATTGTTTGAAATTTACTCTCATTGGTTTGGAATCAAACGGGGAGTAATTTACTCTGATAAGTATAAAAATTTGTTGTGTCCTATAGATAGTGGGAGGGTAAGGGGGGGGTGAAAAGGAGGAGAATAAAGGGAGGGATTATAAGGGAGGGAAATAGTAGTAAGGGGAGAGGGTAGGTTAAGAAGGGGGGTCACTGGGTGGGAACACTGAGGGAGGGGGTGGTCAAAAGGGAAAACTTCAAGGAGGGGAAGGGAGAAGGAAGAAACAAAAACATAAACAGGGGAGGGAATAGGATGGAAGGGAAGAGACAGATAGTCATCATTACTGTGAATGTGAATGGGATGAACTCTCCCATAAAACAGAGGCGGATAGCAGAATGGATTAAAAACCATAATCCTACAATATGCTGTCTTCAAGAAACACATTTGAAACAAAGGGATACCCACAGGGTAAAGGTAAAAGGTTGGAGTAAAATTTATTATGCCTCAGCTAAAGTAAAAAAAGCAGGGGTAGCAATACTTATCTCAGATAAAGCAAAAGCAAAAATAGATCTAATTAAAAGAGATAAGGAAGGAAACTATATCCTACTAAAAGGCACCATTGAGAATGAAGCAATATCACTACTTAATATATATGCACCAAGTGGTATAGCATCCAAATTCCTAGAGGAGAAGTTAAAGGAATTAGAGGAAGAAATAGATAGCAAAACTATACTAGTGGGGGACCTTAATCTCCCCCTCTCTGAACTCGATAAATCTAACCTCAAAATAAACAAGAAAGAAGTTAAGGAGGTGAATAGAATCTTAGAGAGACTAGATATGATGGATCTCTGGAGAAAACTGAATGGGGATAAAAAGGAATTTACTTTCTTCTCAGCAGTGCATGGTACATACTCAAAAATAGACCATGTACTAGGGCATAAAAACCTCACAATCCAGTGCAGAAAGGCAGAAATAGTAAGCGCATCATTCTCAGATCATGATGCAATAAAAATTATATGCAATAAAGGGCCATGGAAAGATAGACTAAAAACTAATTGGAAACTAAACAATTTAATCCTAAAAAATTGGTGGGTCAAAGAAGAAATTATAGAAACAATCAATAATTTCATTCAAGAGAATGATAATAATGAAACAACATACCAAAATTTGTGGGATGCACTAAAGGCAGTTCTCAGGGGAAGTTTTATATCCCTGAGTGCATACTTAATTAAAGCAGAGAGAAGGGAGGTCAGTGAATTGGACATGCAATTGAAAAAGCTAGAAAAAGAACAAATTGAAAATCCCCAATTTAGTACTAAATTAGAAATACTGAAAACCAAAGGTGAGATTAATAAAATTGAAATTAAGAAAACCATTGAATTAATAAATAAAACCAAGAGCTGGTTTTATGAAAAAATCAACAAAATTGATAGACCCTTAGTCAATATGATAAAAAAAAAGAAAGAAGAAAACCAAATTATGAGTATCAAAAATAAAAAGGGTGAATCTACCTCCAATGAAGAGGAAATCAAAAAAATAATGAGGAATTATTTTTCCCAATTGTATGCACATAAATATGACAATCTTAGTGAAATGGATGAATATTTACAAAATCACAAATTGCCCAGATTAACTGAAGAGGAAGTGAATTACCTAAATAACCCCATCTCAGAAAAAGAAATCAAACAAGCCATCAATGAACTCCCTAGGAAAAAATCTCCAGGGCCAGATGGGTTCACTAGTGAATTCTATCAAACATTTAAAGAACAATTGATTCCAATACTCTACAAACTATTTGGGAAAATTAGTGAAGAAGGAGTCC
>WOXC01011416.1:0-128483 GCA_011680675.1 Gymnobelideus leadbeateri
CTCAGTGAACTTTTGAGATTCTTTTTCCATCTGGCAAATTCGACTTTTTAAGGCATTCTTCTCCTCATTCCCCTTTTGGGCCTCCTTTGCCATTTGAGCTAGTCTATTTTTTAAGGTGTTGTTTTCCTCAGTCAGGCTGTTGACCCTCATTTCATACTTTTCCTGCATCCTTCTCCTTTCTCTTTCTAATTTTTCCTCCACTTCTCTTATTTGATTTTTAAAGTCCTTCTTAAGGTCCTCTATGGCCTGCAAGCCACTCATGTTTTCCCCTGGGGCTTTTGGAGCAGGACTTCTGACCTCACAGTCCTTTTCCTGCTCTATGCCCCCAAAATAGGAGTCTAGGGTTGCATTTTTCTGTTTCCTTTGCTTTGGCATGTTGCCACTTAATTGCTTGACTTTTGGGCTTGTTGCCACACTATGGCTTTAAGGCCAGACAGAGGAATTTTCGTCCCGAACGTGTGGGGGGCAACTTCTGTTTCTGGCAAGCTGTAAACCCACCCACAACTTCCACCCTAGATCACAATCCAGATCCAGGGAGGTTAAAGCAAGAGCGATTACCCCCCAAGACTGATCGCTGGATTTCCCCACAATTTGTAGGCTGGGAGCCGGAAATGCCTATGAAAACTACACAATGGCGTGTCTCCTCAGCGGCTTCTAGCCCCCAGGGGAGGGAGCTGACGCATTCCCCAAATACAGGTCCCAAAGTCCATAGGACACTAACCTCTTACTTTGTCCTAGGCAAGTCTATGTTGATAATTCTGGAGTCTCCACAGTTCCTGGTGTTTTGGGGTTCCTCCAGCCGGCTGCTGGCCCTGCCGCCCTGGGACTAAAACCTCGGCTCACGTGGACCTGGGCTCGGCTAGGCTCGGCTCCTGCGCTCTACGCTCTGCAGGCTTCCGGCTCACAGACCACTGCGCTGGTCCTTCCTGCAGGGTGCTGGGCTGTCCTCAGCGGGAGGTTAGCTTCTCTGTGTCGTTCTGTGGGTGCTGGGGCTCCAGAAGTTTTTCAGAGTCCTTTTTTACATAGTTTGTGGAGAATCTGGGGGCAGAGAGGCTTGGACGAGCTGTTTCTACTCCGCCATCTTGGCTCCGCTGCTTAACCTTTTATTATTTTTTTCTAAATTTAGGAGACTTTTATGCTTTTCCAGATATATATGAACTGTTCCCTCTTTAACTTAATCCCAATGAGAGTAGGATTTCAGAACTACCAGCCCTCGTCCCCCATGAAATTCATCTGTGTCTGCTCTTCCTATAGCACCTCATTTTATAGGATAATTATCCTTTTTACCTTTTCCTTCAAGGTATTACTTTTTAAAATCACATAATAATCAGTTCTACTTTGATCTTTCTTGTCAACTAACTAATTACTAATGATGATATTAGATTAACAGTTTACATTTCCTCATATAAAAATAGTCTCTCCTTATTGAGTACCTTGTAATTTGCCTTTGATGTTTACCTTATATTTTTCTTGGATCCTGTATGTCAAATTTCCTATTAAGTTCAGAACTTTTTGCAATAAAATCTTGAAATTCTAGCAATTCATTGAATATCCACTTACCTTTCATTCAGGATTATGCTAACTTTGCTAATTATGATATTTTTGCTCCTTTTGCTCTTTGATATATTATGTTCTAAGACCTGCAGTCTTTTAGTGTAGCCACTGTGAGGTCTTGTGTGATTGTAATTGTAGTTCTTCCATATTTGAATTGCTTCTTTTCTTATTTTTCATAACATTTTCTACTTGAGCTCAGATTTCATAACTGATATTCCTGTGGATTTTTCTTGTAGGATTTCCTTATAGGTGGTGATTGTTGTATATTTTTCCTCTTTCTTCATTCCCCTCCTGTTCTAAATGTCAGGACAATTTTTTTTTTAATCATATCATTTCTTATATCATTTTATCAAAAATTTTTATTATAGCTTTCAGGTAGGCTGATTCTTATTCTTTTTCTCTTCCTAATCTGTTTTACAGATGAGTTGCTTTTCTTATGAGTTGTTTCACATTTTCTTTTTTTACATCATTCCTTATATTTTGTTTTATTATTTATTGATCTCTTATAATCTTTGCTCTTAATATCCTTTTTCTATTTGGTTAACTTTATTTTCATGGCCTTCTTGTTTTTCTTGGACTATTCTTTTTTATGTTTTTTTTTCCACTCAATCTCTCTTATTTGATTTTTAAAGTCTTTTTTCAGTTCTTATATGAATACTTTTTAGGTAGGTAACTATTTTACATTACCCTTTGAGGCACAAAATTTTGTTTGTTTGGGTTTTTTTGCTTTAGTATCCTGCTAGGAAAATTAACCACAGTCTTCTCTATTTCCATAGTTACTTTATGTGTTTGGGTTCTTTTTCCTTTGCCTGTACTTTTTTTTTAATAGAAACTTGTTGTAATTATCTTTACTCCTGTGGTATGGGGGATGTGTCTCTGACCTCAGGTCCTTCTTTAGTTCTCTCCTTTGGCCTGGAACCAAAACCAAGAACTCTGACATCTTATAAGTGTCCACAGTCAGTGGTGTGCAAACCCTGCAGCTTCTACAGTCATCAAGTGTGTGTGTGCTGGTTCCTTCTCTCCCAAGGCTGCATTTCCAGCACAGCTGGGCCTGGTGTCCCTTATCAGGAGAGGTTCCCTCAATCTTCCCCAGCTCAGATGCCAGACTCTGTACACTGTCTGGGAGATAAAAATTCCTGTGACAGGGACTGAGGGTACCTCTCAACCCACCTAGCCCCAGGAATTGCCACTTGCTATTTCAGCAGAACTAGCCTAGACATGTTTACACTTCCCAGGGACCAAACCTCAGTCCCAGGATTTTTCTTCAATTCTCTTCTAGTTGTCCTGGGAAATCTACAGTTTTCCCCCAACTCTTATTTAATTTTACTGCTCTATGTTAATCCTGAGGCACTATTTTTTTTCTTTTTTTGAAGGATGAATCTGGAGAGGTTGGAATTTTCTGACCTACTCTGCCATCTTCCCAGAATCCTCTCCCATTAGTAATTGTTTTGTTGTTGTTGTTGTTGTTGTTGTTTGCTTTTTTTTCAAAGACAAGGGAGCTATTTGTATTCTAATATAGTTAATAAATCAAGTTTTTTGGTTTTTATCAGATGTTCTTTTTTACCAAAGCAAAATTTCAAATTGTTATGACATGTGAAGCATTAATAAGGCTTCCAAAAAAAAAATCCATTCTTTTGGTCCTTGAAGCATGCTATCAAATTACTAATTAATGTTTGGCAAAGAATCCTTTAATCCATTCTTTGTCTCGCCATAAACTACTTTGGTTTCAAAATGTAAAATCAAGACTATGGAATATCCATTAAAAGGATTCATAACTTTGCTTTAACTTACAAGAGGAAAGGAAACACTAGACAGCTGCTAAGGGATTATAGGCAGAAAATATGCTTCACTATTTCTCAAAAATGAACACATAAGGCATTTGGAATTAGTGTACATTAGATGATTTTGCAGAATTAATGTAAGCTCTGAAGTTTTGTTTTGTTTTGCTTTGTTTTTGGTAACTAGGAGATGTTTTGTTGTTTAGTGAGTAGAAGACTCTTACCATCTTGTACATGTTGTTGGGATTGAAATGGTCTTTGGAAATTGTCTATAGAAATGTGCTTCTGAAGCTTCTCTGGAAACTTCTAGAAATACCAGGGCCACAGTGACTTAGTATTTGGACTCTTTGAGAATGACAAATTTCCCAATTCCCTCCCTCTATTTAGTGACACAGCCCTGAAAGAACTTGCTGATTTGGTGTGACACAGAGAATGCTGAGTAATCCCATGGGTCTTTCTTGTCCTATGATGGTAGGCAAAAGGCGAGATGGTGTCTGATTTGATCTCTTCCTTCAGTCCTTCAGGTAGCCTCTACTGACACTGAACCTTCAAGTGAGAGGTTTCATCTGAACTGGCTCTTTCCCACTCTGGCATTCAACTACTCTCAATTTAATTACTAGGTAGAATAAAAGGATTCCATTAGGCAAACTTGCATCTGCACTCTTGGATGACTATTCTAGTTCATATTTCCTAAGTAGGTGACTGATCATCAGCTTTGATGGTGATATGTCCAAATTTGGAAAGGTTCATGTGAGTTCTAGAGATATAGTTATTACAGGCCCATTGAGTGAATCTGAGTGATAGCAAGAGGTGTTCATTTATCAGATAGGACCACTTATAAGAGGAGACCAAGACCTATACCTTGCATTCCAGAAGACAGGCACTGTGAGGAAGACAGAGCAGAATTGGATAAGAGTGAAATTGAATTAATAACAGTCATGTAAACTGTAGTTCATGTTATGATGAAGTACCCCAGAAGAATATAACAAGAGTGACAAAATAAAAAATCCTGCTTTAGGTTCATCTGTCAAAATATATATTTTGTGTAAAATAATAAAGTCTGTCCCATGCCTGATTTATTTCTTACATTAAGTCAATTTTCTACTCCACTTTTTGGGAAGTACTAAACATAAATTTAAACTTTAAATAATTTTACTACAGGGTCAAAATTGAGACACAGTTTGTAATGTCAAGTAAAGCAACTTCGAAGGTTCAGAACACCATGATAGTAACTCTCCATTTTATTCAGTGACAAATTAAGGCAAAACATTCACAGAACAGAGAAAATCAAAATACAGTATTTAACAAGGGTGATTTAATAATTTCCAAGTACTATTCCACCCCGGGCAGTACATTCATTCAGTCAATCACAAAGTCTCTCTTCTCCATTCTGCTATCCTCCTCTGTTTTATGGGAGTGTTCATCCCATTCACATTCACAGTAATGATGACTATCTGTCTCTTCCCCTCCATCCTATTCCCTCCCCTGTTTATGTTTTTGTTTCTTCCTTCTCACTTCCCCTCCTTGAAGTTTTCCCTTTTGACCACCCGCTCCCTCAGTGTTCCCACCCAGTGATCCCCCTTCTTAACCTACCCTCTCCCCTTACTACTATTTCCCTCCCTTCTAATCCCCCCTTTAGTCTCCTCCTTTTCATCCCCCCTTACCCTTCCACTATCTATAGTACACAATAAGTTTTTATACTTATCAGAGTAAATTACTCCCCATTTGATTCCAAACCAATGAGAGTAAATTTCAAACAGTGCTCTTCTCCCTCCCTCCTTTTCCTCTATTTAATGAATTTATGTGTCTATTCACATTAGAATCTTAAACTTCACTGATTAAGTTGATCCCTCTTTGAACCAGAACCAGTGAGAATAGTGTTTAAATGATGTTCCTCTCCCTCTTTCTTTCCCCTCTTCTATAGTATGTTTTGATGCCTCTTCAGATGGCATATTTTGCCTTTTCTTATCTCATCCTTTCCTTTTTCCCATTACAGTCTCTTTGATCCCCTTAATAGTTTTTTTTTTTTTTAAGTCTTCAGGTTAGTGCATTCATACCCACACCTTCTATCTAAGTATAACCCTTTTGAAGGTCATGATAATCATAAAGATTTTGAATATTGACAGTTATCAGCTCCACATATAGGAATGTGAACATTTTGCTCTTGTTGCATCCCAAGTAATGAGCATGTGTGTGTGTGAGTATGGGTGTGCACTTATGCATGTGTGAGTGTGCGTTTCCCTTGTTTACCTTTTTATGTCTTTCTTGAGTCTTATAATTGGAGATCAAATTTTCCATTGAGCTCTGCTTTTTTCATCAGGAAAGACTGGAAGTCCCTTATTTCATTAAACAACCATCTCCTTGCCTGAAAGATTATGCTCAGTTTTGCTGGGTAGTTAATCCTTGGTTGTAGTCCTAGCTCTCTTGCCCTACAAAATATCAAATTTCAGTCCCTCTGTTCTTTTAAAGTAGAAGCTGCTAGGTCCTGTGTGATCCTATCTGTAGTTCCTCGATATTTGAATTGTTTCTTTTTGGCTGATTGTAGAATTTTTTCTTTAATCTTGTAATTCTGGAATTTGGCTACTATATTTCTTGGAGTTTTCAATTTGGGTTCTCTTTCAGGAGGAGTCCAGTGAATTCTATCGATAGTCATTTTATCTCCTGATTCCAGGACCTCAGGACAGTTTTCTTTGACAATCTCTTGGAGGATGTTGTCTAGGCTGCTTTTTTCATTGTGGCTTTCTGGTAGACCAATAATTTTTAAGTTGTCTCTCCTGGATCTGTTCTCTAGATCAGTTATTTTTCCAGTGAGATATTTTACATTTTCTTCCAATTTTTGGATTGTCTTGTTTTGTTTGATTGACTCTTGCTACATCATAGAGTTCTGAGTTTCCGTTTGATTGAATCTAATTTTTAGTGAATTATGGTCTTCAGTTAGTTTTTGAAGGTCCATTTTTTAGGGAGGTATTTTCTCCAATTACTTCACTAATTTTACTATTGAGACTTTTTTCCAAGTTGGTCACTACTTCCCTAATTTGGTCTTTAAATTTTTTTCTTAAGCCCCTCCAGGAATGCTATTTGGGCTTGAGACCAGTTCATGTTTCCTTCTGTGGTCTCAGGTGTGAGTAGAGAGTCTATATTGTCCTGTGTATTTGGTTCTTCTTGCCCTACATAGTAGGCTTGAATAGACTTTCTTGCCTTCCTCTTCTCCTTCTCAGCTTCCTTCCTTCCCATTGTGATTTGCTGTTTCTTAATTTTTCAGGCTATATGTTTAGGGCCTGATCACTGACTTTGAATACCTCTGGGTGGCTAATTTATGGCTAAGTCAGGGATGTCAGTGAGGAATATAGATGTGTAGGTGGGGTGAGTCTGACCACTTCAGATTTCTGCCTCTATACCCCAGGGCTTTAAGTAGGCTTTTATTGGTGAGGTGAGGTGGGGCTTGTTGGGACCCCTTCTCTTCAGACTCTTGGCTGTCTCAATTACACCCCTTCTTGGAGACTCCCAAGCCTGAGGCTATTTCCATTAACTTGGGATTTCAATCTGGTTGAGAGACTTATCTTTGGGTTTTCTGCTTCATGGAGGGATGGGAGGATTAGAGCAGCTAGAATTTACTTTGCCATTCCAGCCCCTGTATTATACAGGCAGGCAGTTTCTAAACTTCCAGGCTGGGGGCCGAATGCTGCAGGAGAAGCTGCTCTCTCCACTGGGGGCCTGACTCTCCTACCTGGTTCCCATCCCCTCTTGAGATGAAGGCAAGATGACTGCAATTCGTCCTTGGTAAGTCTGCAGGCTGGGGCTTTTTCTCTAGCTTGTGTAATCTGCTTGTCTGCTCTTAAGTCTGAGCTGTGCAGACCCCATGTGCTCTGGGCTCATCCTGTCCAGATGCACTGGGCAATTTCCTAGGCTGGATTCTGCCACACTCCTTCTCCCAGTGGATTTTCTTACTCCGGAATCTGTTCAGATTCACTTTTTGAGGTTTAGTGACTGAGGAGCTTAGCAAGGTTACTGCTTCCTTTCTGGCATCTTGGCTCCTCACAAAGTCTCTCTTCTCAAATGGAGATTAGTTTCACATCATAAACAAAGTATATTCATTTGGTCAGTCACAGAGCACAAAATGTCAAGTTTCCCACTCCTGGATCACACCTGAATTAAAATTATCATCAGTTAACACCGAGTACCTTCTCAAAAGGGGCAGTGGAGAGCACAAAGGTCATCTACCTCTGAGCTACAGCAAGGTTAAGATACCATCACAGCATTTAGTACCCAAAAAGAGGTTTTTTTTCTTCATCTTGACTGAGGCAAGCTCTCAGAAATCTCTGTTCCTGGGGAGACAAAGCTTAACAAAGCCACAATAAACATTACCATTGTCTTCATCAATTCACTCTCTGCCTGCAGAACAGTCTCATGACCCCTAAAAATATCAGCAATACCATCTTCCAGGATTTCTGTAAACAGACAAAAAGAAAATCCTTTTTAGGGCTTCTGAACCAACAGCAAGGATCTAGGACCTCTGCAACAATAGCACTGTCTTTCACCAGGAGAAGAATCTGACAAAACAACATCAAAACAAACAGACAAAATACCAACATCACAGCCATGTCTCCTCAGTCCTTGGCAGCTTTGGTTGGCAGCTCTCAAAAGTCCTGGGCAGCTCGACCTGGCCCTCAGAAATCCTCTCTCTCTCTCTCTTCCTCCACAATGCTGCTTCCACCACCAGCTCCTCCCAGTTCAGCCCTCTCTTTTCATATCAACAAGCCCATCCCACAAGTGGCCTTCACAATCTCTGGGTTTCAACACTCAACCTGAAAACCAAGCCAATTCAGGGGGATCATTAAATTCCATTACTATTACATGGTTTGAGGCACTGAAGAGAATAAGAAAATGGAGCCTAACTTCTTTTATTAAAATACAGGTTCTCCCAGGTATAAACAAGTTGGGTAGTCTCAATGGGTCTAAAGTCACTTACTATGGAATGGAGTGAGGTATGTTAGGCTATTTGGTAGGTTGTATTGTCCTATACGAGCAATTTGTTAGTGATATATACTATATTTAAAAAGCATACAAATATGTCTTATTTTCATATGTGTGAAAGATAGCCATTCTCTAATATAGTCAAGAACAGGCAAATATCAAAGGAAGAAATCCAAGTTTCCAACAGTTTAGATGAAATGAAAATTCTCTACATCACTGATAATTCAAGAAAATGTGATGACAGCAACTCTAGATTCTCATACCCATATGATTGGCAAAAATGATAAAAAAGAAGGAAAATAACAATAATTTGTGTGGGAGGAGTTGCTAATTATGTGAGTGTTACCTGCAGTCACAGCAGGAACCAAAATATGAGAGCTTGAATAATGAGTCTGTGGGCCAGGTAGAGATTGCATTCATATGTTTATTGCATGCCAAGCAAATCTAAACTAAGTGTCTGAGGGTTCAGGTTTATATACTATAACTAAAGCACTTACATCATACTCTTTCATGGGAAATTTCATGTTGTTTGCTATGTGAGGCACCTAGCTTACAACCTTTAGGAGGCCATTCCCTTGGGACCCTTCCCTGCTTTCTTATCTCATGCATCACTACTTTATCTATATCTCTAAAGCAGCCAGGGTTTCAGGGAAGGTCAGAAAGTTCCAAGCCTCTCTTGCATGGGGAGGTGGGGGTTAAATAACAGGAGGTGGTGAGTCAACATCCAGAGATACTGGGCCCACCCCAGGTGGGTGGATAACATTACATTCTTCCTCTTATAGCAAAGGTTTGGAAACAAAGGGTACCCATCAAACAGGGAGTATTGAATGTTAATGAAACATTATTGTGAAAGGAGTGGTTTGAGATAAACTTGTGAAGATTTGAATAAAGTGATAAAGAACAAAATAAACAGAACCAGGGGAACAATCAATACAATTAAAAAAAATGTAAAGAGAAATTAAAAAAAAAAACTTAATCAAGAACCTGAACAATCCAATGGCCAACCACTATTAGAGAGGTCTGATGATGAAGCATGCTGTTCACTTCCTGATAAAAAGAAGATAGACTGTACAGAGTGAGACCAATATTATTGGATATGGCAGATGTGTGAATTGGGTTTTCCTGGATTATGCTTTGACTTTTTTTCTTAATTATGCTTATTTCTTATGCTATTTTCTTTGGGGGAGAAGGTTTGGGGGAAGAAGGATACTAGTAATAGAATCCTCCCTCCTCTCCCAAAAAAGAAGAAAATAAAAAGAAGCTATTTTGAGGCATTTTCAAAAGCACAAAGGGGACCATTGTTCTAAGAGAAATGGCAAAATGACCATCTCTTTATTAATAACCTACTGGCCTTATTAATAAATTGATTGCATTCCTCAGAGTCTATGTCTCTCAGATCTTTTTAAACATTACAGTTATGGTTAGCTATGAGGGGATCAGAGCATTTCTCTCTATGTTCTTAACAAGGAGATCCCCTCAATTAGGCCCACTTAGAGAGTTTCTGAAGGGGAGTTCTCTGTCAGGACTCTGGTCTTGATCTGACTCTTCTTCGTATACCAGTATTTGCTTTTCTAGGTAAGCATGTATGTGTCTATACATCTATTTTCAGTGTTGTGCTGCAGCTTTTTTCTAATTTTCAGTTTCATATGGAGGCAATCATCAGATAGATATCAATTTGAAAAAAAAAAAAGATCCTCTGAAGTAAGCTATAAGGGGATGAGAGAGAGAGAGAAAACCTGTGAACATAGTAAGGGGCCACCTGGGAAATTCGGGGTATTATGGGTATTCAACTTGTTTATGAACCAATTGCCTGGTAAGCCCCCAAAGTACCAGCAATATAATCCAAATTTCTTTCAGGACTAGATTTAAAAAGGGAGATCCAGCAGGCCAATACTCTGTGAGAGAATCTCTAAAGTGATAATCCTTCCTTTCAAGCTTTTGGGGTTACATATAAATTAAGCTGAGTGTGTGTGTGTGGGGCGGGGGGCAGGAACTGTAAATTAAAGAAAAATGCAGTCTGGGATATGGTTGAAATGTAAAGGAAAGTGGGGTGGTCTGAGAAATGGAAGATTAATAAAGAGTAACAAATGCTTTAATGAAAATATGGAGGGTAGATACTAAAGTTGGGGACAAATGATGGACATACCCTTCATATAGTAGGCAGCTAGTAGCAAGCCCATGTACTCCGAGATCCTTCTGTCTTTGGATAATTTCTCTGAGGGTCTTTGTCCCAGCTCTAGACAGTTTAAGCACATTAAGAAGGTATGAAGAAGTCACTTTGTTTTAAGTAGGAAGGTTGAAAATAAAAATTTTATAATGATTTGAAAGTTGATAGACAAATTTATTGAGGGTTTGGAGGAATCAAAATGTAGGACACCATGTGCTTCAAACCCCTCTTGTTATATATTGTCATTTTAAAATCTTTTGACAGTAGATTAGTTGGAAATAGTGAATCCAATGGTATGAAATGCTTGGAATAAATGATCCTTGTGTAAAATATAATAATTAAAATTTTGAATTGAGGTTCTATATGTTAACTTTTGGAACATAAATCCAGGTGTAATTGAATTTATTCTGGTGTCATTTTAAGCAAAAATTATTTTTATTTTATTATTATTATTATTATACTATATCAGGAAACATGTTAGCTGTGTGTATGTAATCCAAGCTACCCTAGGTATGTGATTTGTAATGTGATTAAAGATAATTCCTAATATTAATTTGATAATTTATTTTATTGGAAATATTGCTAGGAATGCAAATTCTCTCTTAATTCTTTTGGGTTACAGGTTTTAACCGTTAAAAGAATGATGTAAAACAAATAAGAATGAGTAGCAGTTTAGTAACTGAGTTAGGGTGCCAGTATCTTAAGATTTCAGGATCTACTTAGGTGGCTAAAGTTCAGTGATTTGACTTCAATTAAAAACTAGAATTTTCGGGGCAGCTAGGTGGCACAGTGGGTAGAGAGTCCGCCCTGGAGTCAGAAGGATCTGAGTTTGGATCCCGCCTCAGACACAACGCACACACAAACAAAAACATAGCCGTGTGACCTTGGGCAAGTTACTTAACCCCAATTGCCCTCCAAAAAAAAAAAGAAAAAAAAACTAGAATTTTCAAAGGGAAAAGTTTTTAGAATTCAGTCTATAATCAGCTACTAGTAAGATTAGATCATCTAGTGAATAATGCCCATCTTTTAGGATAAATCTGTAGGAAGGCCTCATTTAACACTACATAAATACTGGATATGGTAAAGATCTTGGTTACTGCAATTTGTGATTATTATATAAAATCTTAAATGTATCCTTGCACTGTTCAATTATTTTATTATTATTTAAGTAACATTTAGCTCTTAAGGTTTCTTCCTGGGAAACTGGCTGCACCTTGCCAGCATTAAATAAAATTCCTTAGGTCTCTTTGCCTGGGCCAAAAAAGCAGTAGTATAACTGTAATGCCATGCACAGAAGCTTTCCAGAAGAATGCTACTGTGAATAGCATTTAAGGTTCTGATTACACAGTATAGTGAATACTCTGTTTATTCCATAACAAAACAAAGCAAAACATCCACAGAAAATCAAGATGCAACATTCACAATATTACAACTTATCACAGAAAATCACAATATAATCATGTCTGTTTGATCTGTCTGTATACTCTGAAGTTCGGGGTCTGACCTTTTCCCCCTGAACTAGGTAAATGATATATGTTTGTTTGATTAAAGTAAGCTTGTTAACTGATTTTTGAGTTGCTTTCCTTTACAAAAGCAGATCTAAGAACCTGTGTTGGCAGCTACTCTGGGGATGCTGGGGTGCTTGCTGCTACAAAATGGCGACGAGGGATGGGATCTGCTGAGTAAAAGGAAATTATGGGGGCTGGGATAATTGTTTGTTTCCCAGTTGTGGTAGCTGTGATTCTGTGGAGCCATGGAGCAGAAGAGAAGAACGGCCTTCATGCTGACTTCACTGAGCTGAGAGCAGGAATGGTGAGCTGCCTGCATGGAGACCTCTGGAGAAGCCAGGAGCTGCTGTCTTCTGCTGGAGGAGAAGGAACCCAGGAGTTTGGAATTCAGCTACAGGACAAGATAAGGACTGTGAGGCAAAGCAGGGGCACTGAATGTGTTTCCTTGCTGCATCCCACAGTTTGGGATCCAGGGGGAGGATGGACTTGAGACTATGGTGGGTGGGGTGAAGTGCCATGGACCCCCAAGGGCCCACCTTTGGTTTTGTTGCCCAGCTCCCTCTCTGGACTTGGAAGCAAGGGCTGGAGCAGTGTTATGGGAAGGACACCCCCTTCCTCCAAAGAGAACTTTATTTTTACTCTTGTTTTGAATTGATGTGATAATGCTTTGTATTTTGTATTTAAGGCCCAGTGGCCACTTTGGTAACTTTAGATGTACCTTGAAAATATGACTTAAGGGATGGTTAGTGCTAATTGAAATGTAAACTGTCTATGCAATGGGCATACTTAGTAAGACTTTACTGAATAAGTGACTAATTGTACTTTGAGATATTGTTACAGATAAGAGATTAATTGAGTTAATCAAGACTTTGCCCCATGAGTGGAAGACTTGTACTTTGAAAACTGATGTAACTGATTGAGTTAACTTAAGAGTGAATATTTTTTGATTTTACTGATAAGTGACTGAGTTAACATTTGCCCCATGAGTGGAAGACTTGGACTATTGTATTTTGAGATTATATTGTGATTTTCTTATGTACCTGGAAAATATGACCTAAGAGTTGTTTAGTGCTAATTCAAATGTAAATTGTGTATGCTATGGGCATGAAAGATCTTGGGGCTGAATGTAATGGAAATGCAGATTTGAAGATCTTCCCTGCCCCTAGGCCCTTTGATTGTTTTAATAGACTTTGATTGGCTTTAAGAGACTCTGAAAACCTTCCTTGATTTGAAAATATGCTCTGCCTCCTAATAGGCTGAATGTGGTCACATGGAGTCTATGGTAGGAGGCTTGGTTTTCAGGAATGACCACACCTTGAATGACCACACTCTATCTGCTACTTTCCTGCTCCCCACAAACATGCCTACCCCTTCTCCATTCTGAAAAACCCTCACTAGATCTAGCCACCTGTGCTAGCTATGATCCTATATCTCTCCTCCCTTTTATGGCTAAACTCCTTGAGAAGTCTATCTATAGGTGACACTTCCTTTCCAATGACTTTCTTCTAAATTGTCTGTAATTCGACTTCTGACCTCATCATTCACTTGGAATTGCTTTCTTCAAAGTGACCAATGGTTGCTTAGCTGCCAAATGTAACAACCTGTCTCAATCTTTATCCTTTTTAACCTCTTTGCAGTCTTTGACTCTGTAGCTCACTCTTTTTTTTTTTTTACTGATACTCTCTTCTGTCTCATTTTGTGACACTGCTATCCTGCTTCTTCTACATGATTACTACTACCTCTTCTCAGTTACCTTTGCTGGATCGCGATTCAGATCTACTGACCATGGGTATCCTCCAAGACTCTGTCCTGGACCCTTTTCTCTTTTCCCTCCATACTATTTCACTTAGTATTCTGATAAGTCGCCATAGATTCAATTCTCATATCTCTACTTATGATTCTCAAATATATTTATTTGTCAGTAACCTCTATGCTGACCTCCATCAAGTCACTCATCTCCAGCTGCCTTTCAGACATCTTGAACTGGATGTCCTATAGAAATCTTAAACTCAATACATCTAAAACTGGACTCATTATCTTTCCTCTAAAATCATCCCTTCTTCCAAACTTCCCTGTTTCAAGGCCACCAACATGCTCTTAGTCAACCTGGGCTCACAACCAAGGTGTCGTCCTTGACTCAGCACTCTTGTTCCAATATATTGACTGATGGTGTTTTTTCTACCTTCACAGCATCTCTAGTTTGTCTCCCTCTACTCCTCTGCCAATGCCACCACCATGGTGAAGGCATTCATTGCCTCTCACCTGAATAATAATAGCTTTCAGGCTACTCTCCCTGCCTCAAGTCTCTCTACTCTCCAGTTAATTTTACACTTAGCTGTTAAATTGATCTTCCTAAAGTACAAATCTAACCATGTTACACCTAATCTCCATTCAATACTGTATTTCACTGTGTAATTGTCACACGTTTTGTGCCAAAAAGTGCCATTTTTGCAAAAAAGTGTGATGTGATCATTATGTGAAGGTTATTTTTTTTTAAATTGTGCCTTTATTACCTTAAAATCTTTTATCACTAAACTGTTTTTGGTGCAAGATTAGGATGCACAGAATACTTGTGAATACACTTTAAAATTGAACTCTGATAATGCCCATGTGCTGAGAATTCTAGGCTTTTGACTCACAATGAGGAAGAAATAAATGTGTGTCTTTATGCCACTGGTGAATAATTGCGGTTCTGTTTACCTTTTAAGCAGCATGACAAATCGAATTATACTATGCAATGATTACATGATGAAACGTTATAAACCAATTTTTGGACTAAAAAACCCCCCAAAACCCCAGAGGGTGCAATGATTATGTGGTGGCAACAGTTATGTGGTGAAATATGGTAAATTCCAGTTACTTTTTATTACCTCCAAGATCAAAGAAAAAATTTCCTGTTTCACTTTTAAAACCCTTCACAACCTCGATTCTTTTACATTCTTCTTATAATTTACTCTCCTCCACATACAATCTAGACTGGATTGTATCTATTCCTTGCATATGATACTCTTATCTCCTGACTATGAATTTCCACTGGCCTTCCCTCATTCCCATAATGCTCTCCTTCTTTGTTTGCTTCCTCCTGACTTCCTTGTAAGACAGCTCAAATCCTGCTTTCTACAAGAAACCTTTCACAGTTCCCCTCCCCCAAATGCTAGTGCCTGCCTTCTTTCTGAGATTACCTCCAATTTACCCTATATATATTTTGTATATATACAGTTGTTTGTATGTTGTCCCCCTTATTAAAATTTGAACTCCTTGAAGACAAAAAAAAAAGTGTCTTTTTTTTAAAGAAAAATGTGTTAATTTATGGATAATAGTTCTTCTTTTACTTTTAAAGTGTATTATAAAGAGTGTTAGGCCCTAGAAATTAAAATGTTATGATTAGCAATTATAAATCTGGATTTAAGTCAATATCTGCCATGAAGAAAATAAGAATGAGTCTGAATGTGTTCTCTTATCAGTATTATTATGGTAAATTACAACCTATCAGGAAAATATATTTGTTATTAAAAATTCATAGGGGTGGCTAGGTGGCGAAGTGAGTAGAGTGCCTGGCCCTGGAGTCAGAAGGACCTGAGTTCGGATTCAGCCTCAGACACTTAAAGCACACGCAAATAAAAACCTAGCCGTGTGACCTTGGGCAAGTTGCTTAACCCCAATTACCCTCCAAAAGGCAAAAAAAAAAAAAAATCATTAGCTTTTTATTAGCAAATTCTATTTGCCTCAGTTACTGTTCCACAAGGAAATAATAGCAAAGTTCTTCCCATAGGGTTGTTGTAAGGAACACATGGTTGTAAAGTGCTTGGCATTTGACAAATAATATATGAATGCTGACTGTTTTTTAAATTACCTCTTTAATTAGATGTAATTACTTCATACTTGATAACTTTATGTGGATTATTAGATGTGGATCAGTACACAACACCAGTGGTGATGAGATTAATGGTTTTCTGTGTGAGATAATTTGGAAGTACATTCACCTGAATTGGTACTGGCTTTGTTTCAAAATTTAATACATAATATTGTTTATGATATTTTTGTATTTCTAAATTTTCTTTTATTGTGAAATTTGGCAACAATAGCATTAGGTGTGTTGTTAGAAAAACAGTTTCTCTTATAATCCTGATGTTGTTAGATTAAGGATCATACTGTTTGAAAAGTGCTTGGGTTAGGAAAGTATTAGGTCATTCTATCAGGCCTGCTGATCATGTCTTATAATAATCTGAAGTACTGTTATTTAAGAACCTGGAAGTGTTGCCTACATGTAAGAGGAAGTTTCACCTAAAATTATTTGGTTAGTACTTATGAAAATTATGAGATTATTTTTGTTTTTGTATTTTTTTTTTTTTTTGGGCAGGGGAAGGCAGGGCAGTTAGAGTTAAGTGACTCGCCCAAGGTCACACTGCTAGTAAGTGTTAAGTGTCTGACCTGATCTCAGGGCCAGTGTTTTACTCACTGCACCATCTAGCTGCCCCCAAATAATGAGATTTTTAACGAAGATATTTGGAGTTACTGTCTTAATCAACTACGTACATAGACATTTTATAAAATAAAATGTATAGTTATACAAAGAAAAGGCCTTGTAACATCTCCTTTGTAAACCTAGATGGATTCTTGGAACAATCTAGTCATAAATTCTTATCAATCCTGTTTAAAACAAAGCACAAAGGAACAGAAGGAAATTTCAAATGAAATACTGACAAGCAGGACACCTTAAAAAGTCCCATGTTAGCTTTACCATATGCTTTTTTAAAAAAGTAAACTATGCATAATAGAGATCTGTGTTTTTATAGGTAATATTATTTTGTCTTTGTTATATATTGAAATGCTCATTCATTAAATCTTAATTAGCAAAGATTTTTTTAAAATTATGATATAAGAATGAAGAGACTAAGCAGTGTATTGGGTCAAGCGTTGAATAAGCAGAGGACAATAAAGGTGTATAGAAATTGACCTCAGAAGGCATGAGGTGCTACTGTGAGCAGGAGTTGGTGTATCATCCAAATATCTATTCCTTCTTCCTTTTCTGTCATCTCCAGCAGTTGCTAAGGAAATATATCAGTTGGTATGAGAAAGGGGAGCCAGGATCTTTTGATTTTATTAGACACTGCTGAGCAGTATCTCAGAATGTTTAACAAGGCATCATCCAGGAAGGTGTCATGTGTGAGTTGGAGAAGGTTACTATAAATGGTTACACTGGAGTAAATGGTACATACCATATTGTATTTGGCTGGGATATAACTTTGAAAGTAGACTTTAAAAGTCACACTAAATTGATTGCAACCTGGCTTGAAGTACCACCCTGCAGACCATAACAAGTTGAAATCCTTCCTGAAGGTTTTTGGACGGTCCACCTCTCAATGAATTGTTTGCTAATGCAGAAGACATAATAGTTTTTAAAGAATTGTTTTAATTTATATGGTTCCAGAACTACATACATAGAGAAAAACTGTAATTATTTATCTGGTTTAATTTCACAGTATGCTAAATTTCCTACTATGTGAAGGCTGAGTTATGCTCTAAATTCCATCCATTATAGCCTTTACTTGGTCTCTTCATGCTCTCTTATCTGATAGAAGGTGGCATACATCTCTTTCAGAGAGTAACATGCAATACAAAGGGGTGAGGAGGTGAATATGTGCTGGGTTAAAGCCTTTCTGATGATTGGTTTTGAGATCTCTGCTTTCCAGTAAATTTTGCTAAGTCTTTTCTTTTGATGCTTATTAGTTTTATTTGCCCTAAGATGTTGTCTTCTCAGGGTCAAGTTAACAATAGCTGATAAGTAGAAAGTTTATCAGTTTGATTCTTGCCACTATAAAGTTTCTTTGCATTTGACTAATTTAACTAATTATTTACATAAGAAGGGTCTTGATAAGTATTCCAGCTAACTTCTATGGAATTATCCATAATAGAACCATAATAAGGAAATTATGACGTAGCATTCTGAGAATTCTGACTAGTTCTCATGAATATTTGTGCAAGGTATTATAATCATACAAGAAATTCCTTAGAATCAAAGGAAAAACAAAGGGAAGTGTCATTTCTATGTAAAAGAGCAGCCCAACTCTCCCCACTGAATTTTGTTATATGAACCCTAGGAGGATTACAGAGTCTCACATGCTAATTGCCTCCTGGAAAGACAGCTGATGTTTGCTTCAGCTAGAAAAGAATATTTTCCCTGGTTCTGTTCTTCAAACACCCACTACTCTTTATCTTCCACCAAAAGTGTAGCAATTTTCACACCTATGTAAACTTCCTGAAAGTTATATTCTCTTCTCAAGTGATATAATCATTTAGAATGTATATTTGTTTGTGAATAAATAAATAAATAAATAAATAAATAAATAAATAAATAAATAAATAAATAAATACCGTATGGCTGTCCAGTACTAATTACTTTGTAAAGAAAGGGTTAAAGCAGCAATTGTCTCAAAGTACAGGTTCAGTATCACACTTCTATTCATTTACTCCTCTTAAGCATTTAGCTATAACTTCCTTTCAAAGCAATGTTTATTTCACATCGTTATTTTTTATTTTTATTTTTATTTTTTGCTTTTTGGAGGGAAATTGGGGTTAAGTGATTTGCCCAAGGTCACATGGCTAGGTTTTTTGTTTGTTTGTTTGTGTGTTAAGTGTCTGAGGCCACATTTGAACTCAGTCCTCCTGACTCCAGGGCTGGGGTGCTCTATTCACTGTGCCACCTAGCCGCCCCCCATCATTATTTTTGAGGGTCAGATTTGTTTTCTGAAAAACACAAATGTTTCAAGTGTTTAAAGTCTATTTCTTAAAGAAATTTTATTTTCTTAAGTCTCTCCCCATATTTTAATAACAGTCATGTAGACTCACATGCCACTTCCCTGTGCACTGATCTCCAGTGGCTATTTTGTCTCATCCTGGATGAAGTATAAATTTATCATTTTTTAGAATTTAAAGTTCCTCATAACCTGGACTCTTTCCTCTTTTCTGGCCTTTATACACCTCACACTCCTTCACACACTCTACTGCTATGCTGCATCTTGATAGAATGGCTTCCTTGCAGTTCTTTGAACATGACACTAGATCTTTTCTGTCATGTGAACTGGTTATCAATCATACCTGGAATGCTCTTACTCCTCATTTTCTACTTCTTGTTTCCCTGGCTTCCTTCACTAAATTCAAATCCCACCTTCTGCAGGAGGCCTTTCCTAATCCCCTCAGGAGTGGGGGATTTGCAACCTCAAGGCCACATTTGACCCTCTAAGTCCTAAAGTGCAGCGCTTTGACTAAATACAAACTTCACAAAACAAATCCCCTTAATAAAAGGATGTATTCTGTAAAACTTGGACTCAGTCAGAAGGCTGCCCCCAAGGACCTAGAAGGCCACATGTGGTCTCAAGGCCACAGGTTCTGAACCTACCCCTATCCTAGTTGCTAGTGTCTTCTCTTTTTAGAGTAGCTTTATCTATTATGTTTATATTTTTCATTCTCCTAGTTATTGATATGTTGTTTTCTTTTCAACTAGAATGCGAGCTCCTGAGGGAAAGGGGCTGGTTTTAGGGAAGTGATTGGGGAGACATTTTTTTTTTTTTATGTCAGTGTTTAGTATAGTTTCTGTCACATAATGAATGCTTAATAAATCCTTATTGATGTCGATGATGATGATGATATAGCCTGTCTATAACTTTCCTCATCATAGAGAATCCAAAGGATTATAATAATTCTTTTATTCTTAGCTCAGGAAAATTCTGAGTCTTGATATTCTTATCTGTAGAATCAGAGTATTGGCTCTTTTCTTGTTCATATTTTTATTCAGTTAGATTCTTCACAGGGTATGGCATGTTCCTGGTTGCTTTCAAGTAGGTAATCCCAATTCTGAGGCCCTCCACAGGTTTCTTTAAAAAATTTTTTTGTGCTCTAGCCCATATCGTTATGTATCAACTTCTAAACAGCATGTGAACACACACACATACACACACACACACACACACACACACACACACACATATACACACATGTGGTAGGCTATCACATGGCCAGATGTGTTTCATTTACCCAAATTTTAGATCTAGCCTTTTCATTTCTATATGATCAATTTTTTTTTTAAACTCTAAACTATCATTTAACTTAGATAAAAATAAGAGTTCTGAGCAACTATGCTTGGCAGAGTCCTTCTGGATAAGCAATTTCTGGTGGGCTCATAGGAATGAAAACTCACATCCGGCACTTATTATCATGAAGTCATAAGTGAAATGGAATAATAATGGAATGGTAATGGAATCCACATTCTCATAATTGAGACAATCCATATTCTGTAGTACCTGAGGTTAATTTGTAAAATTAATGTAATGTGATAAATGATTAGGAAGTTATCATACAACTGTTCCAAGTGGAATTTGCTGAGGTAAGGCTGCAATTTGGCCATTGAATTTAATATTTACCTTCCTTCCCTTCTGTCTCCTGGTCCTGGTATGGTAATTATAAATAAAAGAAGTGAATATTAGATAGTTCAAATAATACTTTACAAATGAATGTAGTAATATACATGAACATGTGAATATCCACAAGTATGTATATACCTCTGCATGTGTGTATATATATTTATGCACATGCATTCATGAAAATATGCTATATATGCATACTCTGTGGGTGTGGGTATTTCCCCATTGGTGTTTTTCTTATATTTTTATTTTATAATTCAATTCAATCCAACTATTCTTAATAAAGCACCTATTGTATACTTAACTTTCAGAGAGAGAAAGATGAAAAGAAAATTAATCTCTGTCTATGTGAAGTGTAGACAATCCTTGGGGGTGGGAGTAGAGGGATAACGTGATCATATAGATAGAATTTGATAACTCTACAGGAATAATCCAGGTAAAGTTTTATAGGAAAATTTGAGAATGGAAAGAGTACTTTTAGCTAGGAGGACCAGAAGGAAATAAGTTCAATAGAGGAAATGCCACTCAAGCTGAGTTTAAAAGGAAGAGCAGGATTTTGAAAGATACAGGTAGGAGGAATTCAACCCAGGCAGTTTGCAAAATGTGTGGAAGTGAATAGTTAGTGGCATGATCTGGAAGAAATACAGAGGGTTTAAAGGGAAGGAAAGAACCAGGTCCTGAATTCTTTATCTCTTTCAAGGACCTTTACTGAAAAATCAGTTATCTCTAAGGTTCAGGTAGATAGAGACTCCAAGTCATACAACACCCCCATCTATCCATAGAATATAGTGTTACGCCCCAACTCAAAAAAATAAAAAAATAGGTGAGGTTAAGATCCAAAACATGTCATGCTACAATGACTCTTCAAGAATTGAAGTCCCTTAGGACAAAGGTACATCAAACCCACAGGCTTGTAGGCCTAGTGAAAGATAAACTCCTTCAAGTTGTTATTGTTGTTCGATGATTCATTCAGATACAGCTCTTCATGACCCCATAACTGTCCATGGGGTTTTCTTTGCAAAAACACTGGGATAGTTTTCCATTTCATTCTCCACTAGATCAAGTCAAACCAAGGTCACACAGCTAGTAATTATCTGATGTTGGATTTGAATTCACGTCTTTCTGACTCCAGGCCCAGTACTCTATCCATTGAGTCATCTAGCTGCCTCCTTGAGGTTAGGGACTGTTTCATCTTTCTTTATGTTTGTCTTACACCCAGAAGAATTTCTGACAAATTTCTGACAAAGGTCCTTGACAAATATTTGTTGAATTGCTATTAATCAGGGTCTTCTGAGCTTCACTTTTGATGACTACACCATTACATTATCTTGGTTTTTCAGCTCCAGACCTGCTTGGTATATATGACATTTGTAAAATCATTGTTATAAATTTCTGCACCCTCTTCAGTCCCTTGATTTAGCACTTGCATACCCTCTAGTTTCTTGGTGCTTGCCTAGCATTTCTGGTCTTAACTGGTCTTTTGGACTTCCATCATGGTTAATTACTCTTTTGCTATGTTGCAAAAGGACCATACAGACACAAAAATATATCATAATCTTTTCTCACTTTTGCTATATCTCATTTCTTTGGTGGAAGTCATATTGCCAAAGGAAAAATCAAGTGCAATTTAATCCCTGGCACGCTATTTACACATACTATTGTATTCTATGGATTTAATATACATTCTTAGCATTTTGCTTTTTTGATCCTGAATCTTTCGAAAAGTTCTAAGAGCATTGATGCCCTCGCTTATTATTATTGTAATTTTCTTTCCAATAGCTTTGATGTTGTTATATAGGCATACAAAAGTGGAAAAGTGTTTTATATGGGGTAAAATGACTGAATTTTTTTTACTGAATTGGCCCAGCATTTTTGTATCATGGGAACACACTGTGTGTGTGTGAGAGAGCAAAGTGGAAGGTAAGAAGGGCTCATTTGTGGAATCAATTAATGGATGATTAAAAAATCATTTATTTAAATTCATTATTCTTCTTGGCCTGAGAGTAAAGGGGAGAAGATGCATAAGGACACATTTAGCCTTAACAATGAATGACATCCTCCTAAAGATAAACTAGGCTGCTTTAAGAAAACAATGAATTCTCTCTCATTTAAGTTTTTAAGCAAAGGCTAAAGGATATAGAGGATGGGCATGATATACAGGAGCAGTTTGCTTGGTTATAGATTGAGCTAGATAGCCTCAGAGACCCCTTCCGACTATGTTGTTTTTTTATTCTGAGAAAATGCAGCTTTTATGTCTATTGTTTGAATTTCCTTTATAAATTAGATGTTTTAAGGAATCTTATTTTCCCAATAACGTTGATTAGATTTTTGGAGGTACTTCTTCACGAAAAAAAATGGTCTAGAGACTTAATGAAAATCACATTCAAGAATACTAATCACACAAAAAACTATTTTACCTTTGTTCATACATAGACTATATGTATTTAATTACTCCATATCATTCCTTGGGGAAATGTTAGCCAAATGAATGGTCAATATGTGTGATCTGTGTACACATGTGCACACACATACATACAAACATATAATAGGAGCTAATTCTTATTTCACTGCAAATTTTTACTTATTCTATGTAACTTGAATATTTAAGCAGCCTTTTGCCAGCTCTGTCATTCCCCTGGGGATTCACTAGAATTCTCTAGCTGAAAGTATGATATATAGAAATACCCCCTTCGGGACAGAGTTCACAAATATATTAATATCATATTGCACTTAATTTTATAAAATCTCAATGTAGAGTGTAAATGACTTGTCACTTTAAAAAACAATTATTGTAAGTTATCAGTACTTCAAATAAATAGGCAAAAGCCAGTTAGAAAACATTTATAGGTGGTAATTGATACTGCAGATTCAACTTCAGAATGAAACTGACATTTGGCTGATTTTCTGAAATCTATATTTGGATACAGTAGTTTGTAAATGTGAGGTATTCAAAGAATTAAATTGATCATTAAATTAAATAACAAAGGAGGAATACTGCCACAATGTACACATCTGACTTTCATCTCTCTCCAGAACTCCAGTCAGACACCATTAAATGCCATTGAACTTTGCTATGTGGATGTCTCTAAAAGCATCTCAAAGTCAACATGTCCAAAACTGCAATTATTTTTTTCCTCTAAACAAAGCCCTCCTCCACACTTCCCTATTTCTGTCTTGGGTACTGTGATGCTTTAGCTTTGCAACTGAGGTGTTGTTTTCACCTCTTCATTCTCTTCATTTTCTTTCACCTCCTCTCCCATCCAATCAATTGTCAATTTTTGCCAATTCTGTTTACTCAACAATTCTCACATCTGTCCCCTTTTCTTTATTTATACCACAACTACCCAAATACAGACTTTCACCTCCTCTACTCCCATTTTAGACTCTTTTAATGGTCTCCTAATTGATTCCCCTCTGCCCATTATCTCCTTTCTCCTATTCCTCCTTTATAGTCACAAAGTTGATATTCCTAAAGTATTGGTTTGATTTTTTGTCAAAATCAGCTCCCTGATCCAAAAGCTCAGTGGCTGGCTTCCTGTTACCTATAAGTTTAAATATATGTGTTGTCATTGAAACCATTTAAAACTGACGTAGGCCTATCTTTCCAGGATGAATACACATTATTCTTCCTCATGTCCTCTGAATTCCAGCCAAACTAAGGTATGTGCCCTTCCTTATACACTATATTGCATCTCAAGTCACCAATCCTCCATGCTTAGAATGGCTTTCCCTCCTTACTCACTCCTCTTTGCATCCCTAACCCCTTTCAAAGCTCAACTTAAATGAAACCTATATCAACAGGCCTTTTCTGATTCTTTTATGCTGGTCTTTCTCTCTTCTTCTCTCTCCAAATATGTTTTATTTATTTTGTAGATATTTTATATTTACTTACATTTGAATATATTTCATTTCCTGATAAAATATAAATTTCTGAAGGGCAGAGACTGCTGCCACACTTTTGAATTTATATCTGCAGCATTCAATATAAAACCTGGAACATACTAGGCATATAATAAATACTTGTTGACTTATCGATTAATTAATGAATATCCTCAAAGGGCAGAGAATTTGAAAACAAAACTTTCTCCTTATTGAGGTGCTGTTAAATTATATTCATATTAAAAAATCATTACAAATTTTTTGAGGGCAATTGGGGTTAAGTAACTTGCCCAAGGTCACATGGCTAGGTTTTTGTTTGTGTGTGCATTAAGTGTCTGAGGTCGGATCCAAACTCAAGACCTTCTGATTTCAGGGCCGACGTTGTACTCACTGCGCCACCTAGCAGCCCCTTACAAAATTTGAGTCATATTAAGTATTATCCTCATGTATACTAGTGAGTTGATGAAATGCTTTGTTGTTTTTTCAAAGGAGAAATGTCTTTTCACTTCACTTTCATGGTATTTGTATAAATACAATATATCATTGACTGGATGACATATGTAGCATTGCCACATATCTCCAAAAGTTTCACTAAAAGCATTCATCTCCAACTGAGTGACAAGCTGAGCATCTTTATCCCTTCCTCTTAACCTAATTTGCAAACAGCAAAAACTTAACTCCCTTACCCTCTGGCCCCAGTGTCAGCCTTATTGAATGAAAATTCAATTTGCACCCATGGGCCTTAGGGGTAATTACTGTGGTATGGTTAACAGTTTGTAGACTGAACACTAGCTGAAATCCAAACAATGTCTTTTTGTAGCAATAACAATCCCATCTCCTTGATTTACATTCTATTCCTCTAGCAGTATGACCTAATGATTTGTTTACTTCCCTTATTTTTACAATGGGTATAGGTTTGGGGTGTTTTTTTTTTTTTGGTGTTGTTTTTCAATTATTTTTACATCTCCATCCTGGTCAGTGCCTGTACCGCATTCATTTTCATTTTATGCTGTGGATTTTTGTCAGAGATTCAGAATTTTAGCATGTGGTTGAAACATATTTGGGGTTTCATTCTATAAAGACAGTTACTTCAGTGTTTTTGGTAGAGCTGAAAAACTCTTATGAAGAAATATTTATTTTAATAAGCAACTGATTAAAGGTACACAACCTTTCAATAGAAATAACAAATATAGATTACTTGAGAAACTACTTTTGGAAAATAGGAAAGCCCCAGGTTGAGATTTCTGTGAACCCAATAAACAGGCTTGGGAGGGGTGGGAATTCCTTCATTAGAGACTTTTCACCTTAATTACAACAGTATAATTTCAAAGTTCAAAGAAAATAGAATCAAAATCGAAACTTTTCTCCTCTTTCTAGCTCTAAAAATGAAAATTTTATGTGTGACAATTTTGGATAACAGGCAGTCACCTAGAATTATTCAGTTCCCTATGGTTATTATTCATTTCAACACTTCAAAAAGCCGCGATTTCATTTGTTTCAGCATTATGCTGGAGCATGCATATTATGGCCGCATCCTTCCTATTTAGAAAATATTTTTACAAGTTTTTTCAGCTTCAAAGGGACACAGCCTCTGGAGTTGAGCCAGAGATTATGAGCTCCTTATACTTAGTGTTATGCATAAATGAGAGATGCATTTTCCATCATTCCATCTATCTTTCCTTTTCAAGCTGGTAATACCTACCAGAGCTTGTAATCCATTGCCATAGCCTTTGAGAGTTCAGGAACCTGCACAATGATGAATCATTGTAGTAAAGTACCAGGAGATGTTACTATTGACCAGCTCTCTGCTTTTCCCAATTATGAATTTCTGAAATAACATTCTTTTTTTTATTGTAAATATATTACTTGTGTATCACATGCCCTGGGAATTCATTTTTCTAACCTCCATTCACACAGGAGGCCGGGTCCCAGGGGTCTTTCTCCCTTCAGTATCCTATGGGTACCCATGAGGGATTTGGTGTTCTCTAATACTAGAGTTCATGGGTAGCCCTCCTACATATTGATAATAGTTTAATATCATTCGAACCTCAATAAGGGCCATAGGCTGAACTAATCAACCAGAAGAAGCCCCCCGGGATAATAGATATCCCTTCTTTGCTCTCTGAGTAAACTCAAAATATGCTTCTTCCTGTGTTAACAAAGCCAGATAAAGCTGACTAGAGCATTCTTCTGTTAAAGACTACCAAGGACAAATCATCTTGACTAGACACTACCTTGAATAAAGGAACTTTTTCTTATCTTAATATTTTATGGACATATACTATGTTATGGCATGTTAATGGTAAAGAAAACATAGATATCTCAGGTTATAATGCTGAGGGTCAGAGTTGGGAGAGTTGATTCAGTTTTGAAAGAATTCAATCAGACCTTCTCTTTAGCCAAACAGAACTTTATTAATGCAAAAGCATGTGGGCCTGAGACTTAGCAAAGAGCTAAAGAAAGGCAACGATAAAGGAAAAGGACCAGACTTATGTAGCCAGAAAGCCACACAGCCTGTAGGATGATGATGTGATTTTAGGGTCTTTAATGGGGGTTGATGGTTTAGGGGCAGGATGAGGAAGATGGATGACACAAGATAAGGAAGACAGGGGAAATTGTATGACCCAGGATGGTTATGGTCCCTGATAAGGGGGAAGTTTTATGGTATTCCCTATGACCAAGGATAAAGGAGAAGTTTACTTTAGGATGCTCTTAGTCTCAAGAGGGCCTCCCAAGGTACTGAGAAAGCAACCCTTAATATTATTTTTAACCCATAGGGCACCTCTGTATCCACATCCGTAATTTCAGTTGAGTTTGTCAACTCTCTTATCTTATTGTTTTTAACACCAATTCAAATAAGGAAACTCCTTTCTCATACCATGGTTAAACACATATAGAGATCATAAAATTGAGCCCTGAGCTGGGATTGTTCTAAAACATATTTAAGGCTGGCCATTCTTTTATCAGGAAGCCAAAATTTAAGTTTTGGTTTCATGATCATATATCTGTGTAATGGAAATGCAAATTTAAAGATCTTCCCTGCCCCTAGCTTAAGTGCACCTGGAGCCTGTGGTGGGAGGCTTGTTTTTCAGGAAAGCCCACACCTTGACACTTTGTGATTGGGCAGTGGGTCCAGAAGGTTGTTACATTCTCTGAGCCAGGAGAAGGCTATATAAGCCCTGAGGAGAGGCTTTGCTTTGGGGCTCACTTTGAGAAGTGTTGTGTGATTTGACCAGATGAGACTCTGGGAAGCCGTTGTTGAGAGCCCCCCGGCTTTGAAAACCCAGATGTTGATGCTTCCCTCTCTGGTAACTGTGATTTGGTATTGATATAATGGTTGGACAGTTTGGAAGCCTGTTGTTTGATCTCTAAGTTCTGTAACTCTGAAGTTCGGGGTGCTGACCTTTTTCCCCTGAACTAGGTAAATGGTATATGTTTGTTTTATTAAAGTGTGCTTGTTAACTGATTTTGAGTTGCTTTCCTTTTGAAAAGCAGATCTAAGAACCTATATTGGCAGCTACCCTGTGGATATTGGGGTGCTTGCTGCTACAATCTGCTAAATTTAAGGGAATAAAACAATGAATTTATATATCACACATCCTGTTTGGCTCTTTTAAACAAACTTTCCAGTTGACAATAAAAACACACAATACTTCTCTTATTGGTAATCAGTCAATAGATATCAGCCACCCAAACTTAAGTAGACTTTACTAAGGTAGTATAGTAAAAAGTTGCTACAAAACACAACCTTAGTCACTGTCCCAAACCTGGAGGGTACACTCTCCCACAAATGTACATAGACAGCGGCAGAAAAGTGGATTCAGGTTTAGTGTGTGTATGGCAAAGGAGAGAAACCATAATTCCTGGAAATTTATTTGCTGGAAGTTATTTTCTTCCCTTGTTAAGGCCCTCATGAATTTCCTTTTAGGCATGATGCAGATTTTGACTGGGCTTGCTTTTCCTCACTTTATCTGGTTTGACCTTGGGCTCTCAATGCACAGACTGTCATCAGCAACTCCAATTGGATAGATAGATACATGGAGAGAAAAAGAGAGAGAGAAAGGGAGGGCGAGAATGAGGGAAGGGGAGAGAGAGAGAGAGAGAGAGAGAGAGAGAGAGAGAGAGAGAGAGAGAGAGAAAATCTATAGAAAGAACAGAAAAACATATGCTTGGGGGAGATTTCTCATAGGTATCACATATTACATAGCCTAAATTAAGAGGGCTTAGCTTTGACACTGTGCACTAATATACTTTGGTTTCACTCCTTGTCCTACTACCTGTCCAATGAGACATCTCAGTAACTTGTCAAAATACTATTACTACTATTGCTGCTCAATCTACTTACAAATAAAATTTACAATAACAACTAATATTTTTATAGAATTTTGAGATTTGTGAAGAGTACATACAAATATTTTTTCAAAGTTACTTTTTCCAAAGTTTTTCCAAAGTTACTTCATGTGAGGTATATTTGGCTAGTATTATTATTCCTGTTTTACATAGGATGGAACCAGATGAGAAAGATTAAATAATTTACTAATGATAGCATAAGGAATAAATCTAAGAGGAAGAGGAATGATAAGGCACTGAATTTTGGCAGAAGACCTGGGTCTTCTTTCCATGTGTTTCACTGAAATATTATGAAGATTTAAAATTGTGATGTCTTTGCATAAAACGTTATATTTACATATGGCTTTAAAATATCAACTGACATAAAATACTATTTGTGACCCACAAATAAGATAGTATTGTCTGAATTTAATTTTTTTTTGTCTTTTTGGACTGGGGAAGGCAGAGCAATTGGGGTTAAGTGACTTGTCCAAGGTCACACAGCTTGTAAGATAGAGTCTGGGGCCGATTTGAACTCAGGTTCTCCTGACTCCAGGGTTGGTGCTCTATTCACTGTGCCACTTATCTGCCCCTGAATTTAATTCTTAATCCACCCCTCATTAGCTATGGAATCTAATGCAAGTCACTTAATAGCTCCTATGCTAATTTCCTAGTCCATAAAAGGAAGATAGGGATCTAGTTTCTACTTATATTATAAAGTCGTCATGAGCATCAAAGGAATAATGACTCTTTAAAAATAGCATGCTTGTGTAGCATAATAACAAGTAAATAGCAAATGATACTATGTTAAAATTAGTCAGTTTTTCATTACATGCTCAAATTTGATAATGTCACATAAACTAGAGAGGCAGTGTTGCACAGTAGATAGAATCCTGTCTGGATGATTCAATACTAGTTTAAAAATGCAAAATTCTCTGTTGTCTGCAACGCCCAATACATTTTCTTTTACTTGCTTCTGGTTGCAAAGAAAGACTAGTGTTATTTTGGTCTCTTTATTATTTCTATGTTCCATTTCTCAAAAGATTTCAGGGGACAAGTTCCTTCTTTCCCATAAGAAGTATGATGGGAAACTTCTGTGACATAGTTTATCCTTTGCTTTTGTGTGTGTGTGTGTGTGTGTGTGTGTGTGTGTGTGTGTGTGTTTCCTCAGCTTGCAAAATTAACTAATAATTTGAAAATATGTAGCAGATGAAACATAAAGCAATGGCATATCATCATTAGTCTAGTTTCCAAAAATGCCTTTTCCTATTCTTTGTGGTAAACACATATCTCAGGTATTGCAGATTGATACTTGCAGGCAATAAACAAAAAGCTTCTTGGGTATCTATAACCCCAACAGCCAGCAGGAAGTAAGATTAGAATTATACATTGTGGCAGACTAGTTTCCCAGTCAGGAGTTCTATGGATAGTATATTTCCCCAAAGACCAGAAAAATAATTTCAAAAACAACTATTCTCTTTGCTTTCTGGAAGAGAAAGAGTCTGTGACATAACAGTCTCTCCTGGACTGTCTTTGTGTTGGTAAAATGATTTTTTAAATAGTAAATTTGCTGAAACTGAAATTTATGTAATTAAAAATTTTAAAGCTCATTTTCCATTCCTTTTAAGTCTCTCTTTTTTTATTTACTAAGGTCCAGTTCTTCTGAGCTGTTACCTTTCCCATATAACCTCAAGGGCATTCGAAGTTCTGATGACATTGTGATCACTAGACTTTAGATGACTCTCAACTTCTATCTTATTTATCATCCTTGTCTCATTTCCCAACGACATTAGGACTAAGTGTGTAGGAGCCCAGGCTCCTTGTGGATACTCCACAGAATATGTCAGGAAACAGTTTTGTACTACCATCAAGAAAAAAACACCCTTTCTTATCAATTCCATAATTGCTATTCCAGTCAATATTAGCTAATTGAAATACCCATGATTAATGATCCCTCCTCTTACAGCCTTTTCTTATCTTAGGATTCTTTCTAAACCCTGTCTAGAAGGTCTATATCATTTTCTAGTGATCTTTCTTTTCGAGTTTTAATTTTCCTGTCTTTCATCTTCATCTAAACCGTCCCTACTCAGGTGTCTAAGCTACATATGTCATTTATTTCTTTTGTCACCATCTCCTTCCTCATTCATATCACCATATGTCTTTCTGTCCTGTGGTGTCTATCCCTTTAATAGTACATATTTATCACTGTGTTCCATTCCTTCACTGTGCCTAAATATAGTTATAGAATAGGCATTGGGAATGAAGGACTATGATTGGCTGATGACACCTTTAATTGCTAAGACACTAGGCTTGTCTGGAATTATAAAATTTGGGTTTATTAAATCACCAAAATATCACCTTTCTTTAAGGAAGACACATTTAAGAACCCAGATCCAGACCTTCTATTCACCTCTCTTTCTTCAGATGTTAGAGAAAGGTGCTTAAATTTTTCCTTTTGGTTTAACTGGTTTGTTTTATTTGAATTGTCATTTTCATTAGCATGCTTATTATCAAATGATATTATACTTATTGCAATATTCAGTGCTTACAAAGCTAGTTAACTTGTTGGTTATTTAATAGACTAGTTTGTAGACTCTTTCAGACCAAGGAACACACACAGTTCATATTTTTTATTTTTATTACTACCTAGTAAAATGCCTTGCACATAGTAGGCATTTGATAAATATTTGTTGCTTGTAAGAATTAATAAATGTTAGAAATTATGACTAGTTCGGGATTATTTTCTAGAGAAAGAAAATAGATTCTCCTTTCCTTTAGTGATAAAATACAGCTGGAAGGAAGTCCACAGACCAGAACAAAGGTGCATTAAAATATCTCAAATGTTTTCTAAATAGCTCTATGATTTCTCCCTATAACCAAATGGAGTTTCATGAGCAAATATGCAGCCACCTTGCTAAAATTAGCCTTATTCAAATATTAACTTGAATGAAATTTTCTATGCCATATAACATTGTTATCCAAGATTAGATAAAGTCATTCTACTATTTTCCACTGGAGTACTCCTGTTACATGGCATATGTTAATTTTGTTTAAAGGAAAATTCAAGGCATGGGGCCACCTACTTGAGAGGTCACTGAAAAAGTTGTTAACAATGATGGAAACCAAATTGTTTTCTAAACCAGGGGTTCTTATTGGGGAGGGTCTTTAAGTTAACTATAAGAAACATTTTAATAACTATATTTTTACATAATTGGTTTCCTTGGTAATCCTATTTATTTAAAAGAAAATAATCTGAAAAGGGTTTGATTTGCTTTACCAGACTGGCAAAGGGGATCATGACCCAGAAATGGTAAAGAACCCCTATTGTAAGCATGTAAAATAGATGTTTTATTGAATTAGGCATAAAATTGGTATTCTGTGTATGTATATATGTACATATATAAATTCTCATTTGCACTTTCTTCTTTGCAGAGCATGAAGAAAAATGAACTTGTAAATTTAAACAATGTTGAAACCCAGTTGAAATATCATGCTTTAAATTTTTTCTACAACTATATGATCAGGTAAAATGAAGTTTGAGTTTGAATTATCTTGGCATTTGAATAGTTAAGATTGCATATTAGACATCAATCAAAAATGGAAAGCTTTTAGACAAAAGAAATCAGGGATGATGGAGGATGGGTGGTTTCCTTTTCTAATGGGAGAAAAAAAAACTTGGACCAGGAGTCAGAAGATGTGATATCTAGGTTCACCTTTATCTGTATTTACAACCTTAATTTCTCTGATCCTCAAATGTCTCATCTTCAAAGCAAAGATAATAAATTCTGTACCTTATAAGGTTGTTGTGAAGGTCAAATGAAATAGTCTACGTGATTGTTCTTCTCTACCATGAATATAAATTACCTTCCTTGTCATTAACAACTTTTCTCTCTCTAGCCCATTGACCTGCCCAATCAGTGTCAAGTCTTATGACTCTATCTCCATAACATCTTTCTATTTATCCCATTCTCTCCACTAACAAAACCAAGACCTAGTTCAAGCCCTCATCTACAACCTTCTCTTTCTAGTTGGCCTCCCTTTTTCCCAACCTCATCACTCTTTAAGTCACTTTCCCTATTTAGCTTCCATATGATCTATTTCTCAAGCATAAGCCTGATCATACCAATATTTTACTCAGAGAGTCCTTCCCAACTTCATACCTAATTTTACAGGCATTTATCATTCCTCCTTCACACTTCTAAGTAAATTGGTTTATATGCTGTTCTCCATGCATGCTGTCTTTCTTTCTGATTTTGGCAAACTTCCTCTTATGTCTGGAATACCATCCTTTCTTGCCTTCAGTTCTTGGAATTCCTGGATGGTTTCTTTCAATAACCCTAGTCTTTTAACTCCTTTTAATCTTCCCAGTTATTAGAGCTACCCTTCTACCCATTCCACATCAGTATTTTATTTTGTGCTTACTTGAATTTATTGTGTATTTATCCATCTATATACTTGTTGTTTTCTCATAATAACATGTAAGCTTCATTAATGGCCTGATCTATTTTTCTATTTCATCTTTGTACCCCCATGTCAAGCACAATGCCTAACATATGTGAAGCACCTTTGTGCTCACTGAATGGAGGTGAAGTGAGGTGAATCAGATTTGACATTGATTAAGAGTGATTTAAGGAAAGAATATTCCACTTCTGTTCTCAAAGAAGGCTCAAAACTTTAAGGACTTTTGTGAGTAGAAATCCACTGCTATTTCTACACTGTAGTCATGATAGAGGGAACTTAGACAGCATCATTTTTTTTCATTTTTTAGAATACAAATGTCAAAATTGCTAGAACTTTCCATTCTTATTTTGGAAATATAAGATCACTGGAGCCAAATTTTTGAAATGAAATGTGATACAGCATTACCATTTCATCAACAGGAAAAATACAATAGGGGAAAAATCTAGCAGAGCTTGTTAAGAAGTACCTCAGAGTTTTAAATATTTTTAAATCATAATCCTTTCTACTGCCATAAAAAATCCTTGTTACTGTACTACATACACTATACAGTCAAAAATGACTGCAGCTCCTGAGGTCTGGAAGCTATTTAATTTGGTTTCAATATTCAAGAGCAAAGATAAAACTTCTGCAGGGAAACTCTACAGCTGTCAGACTGCCAACTATAACAAGAGATATAATGGAGGTGATACCACAGACCAGTTAAGAATAAATGTGCAATAATCATTTGTTGAGCTATAATAGAATATTGTGTATGTGCATGTGCATGTGTGTGTGTGTGTGTGTGTGTGTGTGTGTGTGTGTGTGTGTGTGTGTGTGTGTGTGTGAGAGAGAGAGAGAGAGAGAGAGAAGGAAAGAGAGGGAGAGAATCTTTCCCAAGACATGATTGGCTTTGATTAGCATGGGAGGTGGTTATGACACACTGCAGTGATTTTTAGAAACTTCTTGCTTAGTTCTAATAGGTTTCCTCTTCTTTCATTTAAAGATAAAACAGGCCAGTAAGCACCTTAACCTAGAGATCCAGAATGATAATCAAAGAAATTTTCTTTACTTATTCAACAGATATTTCAGAACCAATAACAGGTTCAAGCAATGAAATAGAGGCATACCTTACCTGTTTCTAATTGGTTCCATGAAAACATGACTTTCATTGAGATACAGAACCAGTAGGCAACAAGTTACATGGCAACGATGTTATAAATGGAAAATGCATTCCTGGGCAACCAAGATTCTTTTTTTTTTTTTAAAGCAATTGGGGTTAAGTAACTTGCTCAAGGTTACAGGGCTAGTCATTATTTATGCGTGGGAGCTCATTTTCTGAGGCCGGATCTGATCTCGGGTCATCCAAACTCCGAGGCCGGCACTCTTACTCACTGCGCCAGCTAGCCGCCCCTTTAGGGCAATTGGGGTTAAGTAACTTGCCCAAGGTTACACGGCTAGGCTTTTGTTTGTATGGATTAAGTATTGGAGGCCAGCTCCAAACTCAGGTCCTTCTGATTCCAGGGCCGGCGCTCTATTCACTGCGCCACCTAGCTGCTCCACAACCAAGATTCTTAATATTAAAGTCAAAGTTTTATTTTTATGGAGACTTGACATTCTACCAGATCTGGGTTTCATTGGATTGTTTATGTACTGGATTTGTGGTAAGAGGACATGGGTTTGAAGCTTTGCTGTAACAAAAAACACCTCACCGGTTCTAATTTTTCTCATATGTCAAGTGATTACCTCTACTGTCCTGTCCAGGCCTAAGCTATGGTCCTATGATTCTCAAAGACATGAGAAATGGAGGCCTCTGAAAGAAACTAGCAATGTCCTGGAAAGGGATTGGGGAAAAGGATTCTTTTCTCCTCAGGAAATGTTCAAACTTTATTTTATTCTCAAGTAGGAGATGACAACTCTAAGGTAAGAGTGGACATTGTTGCATTCACTCTCTTTGAGCATCTAAGAATTTTGTAACTACCTAATATCAAAAAGCACTGTGGTAGGTGCTAAAGATAGAGATTAAAAGATATAACCCCTGTTTTACTGAAGCTTACAGTCTATCATGTATGTCTATGTAAAAGACATAGATGTGGCAAAACAGAGACAGAGAGTTAGAGAAAGCCTGGGACAGAGGACAAAACTGGGTAGATTTTCTCTGAGAAAGAGAAAGAATGAGATGGAAAGAGATGGAGACAAAGATAATAGTAATAGAATTCAGGTAATAGAATTGTAATCACATTGTTAATGCCTGGTCCAAGGAGAAAAAAAAAGAGTGCATGGAGTTATCATCAGTAGGTGGCAATTGCTAGGGATGAGAGTGAAATAGGGAGAGGTGAGATAGGCCAGCCTGTCATCTTGCAGCTCTCTATTTCTATTAATTATTCATGGTAACTAGGTGCTAAGTTTTGTTTCTAAGCTGCTAAATAACTGAAAGTGTTTATAGGTAGCCTCTGAGCTTGGTGCCTAGGGGGAAAAATAATTTTAAAAAACACCTCATTTTCTATTCCCTAGTTATAGCTCTGACAACTAGGAAAAGTAGACAAAAGAAATGGAACAATGGACAAGTACTGAATCCAAATACTACATGTGGAAGGTTATAGGGCAATTAATAAGAACTGGAGTCTAGGAATTTCCTAGCCCAATCTTCCTGATGCTTCTCCTGCAAGACACCCATGGAACTGACAAATAAAGGTTCCAAAACAATCATATATGTGTGTATGTGTGTATGTATACACACATACACACATATATAATGTGTATATTATATATATATACACACACACTTAAACATGTGTATACTATATACACAAAGTTGTATATAACTATATATTATGTATATATACATGCATACAATTACACATACATGTTGTGTAATATATACATACACAATTGCACACGTGTGTGCATGTTTTTGTGTGTGTATATATGTGTGTGAGTATCTGTGTGTGTATATATATTTATATATATATATATATATATGTTTTTTTGCAAAAGAAGTTAGGTAAAAATAGTTAATGTGATGTGCCTCTTTGTTGTGAATGGGGTTACTTTTGATGAGAGCAGCTACACACACACACACATACACATGTGCATATATAAATTTACAATGTTAATAAAATATTGCAATATATAAAACAAAATGTAATTGATTACTTTTTAAAACTTTACCTTTTTAAAAAAATATGCATTGCTTTTCTAGCACAATTATTTCCTGAATTATCCTACTAATGTCTAAAGAGTTCCATGTTGGCCTGCAGCATTTATTAAGAGTTTTGGACAACCTGATTATGAATGAACTGTTTGTATATACAGTATTAAAATAGGATAGAAAAGGTAAAAAAATCCCTTTCCTTAGAATCAAGAGACCTGTATTCTAGCCTCATTTCAAACAAATATTTGTGTAACCCTGGGAAATTGACTTTATTTTTTGATCTTTGCAAAATAGAAAAAAAAATTAGATTAGTACTACCCACCATGAAGAATTAACTTGAGCAGGCAATTCTTTATAAACAATGAATTCAATTCATGTCAGCAAATATTTATTCTGTTCCATATATATATATATATATAAACTATGTTGGTGTCTATGGATAGAAAAACTAAAGCAATCTCTTTCCTCAAAGAGTTTATTCTACTAAAGGCAGTATATACTACATGCAAGGTAATTTGAGGAAGAAATGCTCATTAAAAAGTAGGGGGAAATTGGGGGATATTTCATAGAGGAATTATTGTGAACTGATCCTTAGAGAAAGATAAGGATTCAAAAGGGTGAGGAGGCAGTGAATTTTAGGCATAGTGATCAGCTGATGAAAATCCATAAAAGTGGAAGATGAAATATTGAGTTCAGGGAATGGTTGGTTAGTAGTCTAGTCAGGCTGAAATGAATAGTGTGCAAAAAGGTATAATGCAAAATAGAAATAGGTTGAAACCTGATTTGGAAGCTGTTAAATTTAAATGCTATCTATGCTAAGGAGTTGCATTTTAACCTAGAAGCCATAGGGAGTCACTAAAGGTTTTGAGTAGCCTCGAGAAATGATCAGATTTCTTCCTTATTAAAATTATTTTGGCATCTGTGTGGAATATTGGTTAGAGAGGAAGAACTTCAAACAGTAAGGAAAATTAGGGGAATGTTCTCTAGTTGTCTAGGCAAGAGGGAGTAAAGGTAGGGTTCAAGTAAAGAAATATTTAAGAGATGTAATGAAGGAATAATCAACAAATCTTGAAAAGACTATTACATTTTTGTCTTTGCATCCTGAGGACATGCCACAGTACTTGTTATATTAATGGAGCTTAACAAATACTTATTGGTGAGCTATTTCCTTTATCTCTCACTCTGCTGACATGGTAGAATGAGCCTTTCTCTAACCCCACCCCCAGATTCATGTCATATATTCCCTTGATGATTTCTTCTTTGCCATTCTCTGTGAGCTATGTATTATTCCTAACATGTTGTTACTTCCTTAAAACTACCATATCTTTTTTTTCCATTGACTTTTAGGTCACCCACAAATTTCACTCTTTGAAATAGAATATCAAAACAAAACTATTTCAAAATAACATTATCCAGAGTCACATGCTACAGGATTTTCCAAAGAAAGTGAAAGTCCTAATTCTCTGAGGCAGACAGAAACTCCATTTCAGAGACCTGCTTGAACAGCTTTGAGGGTCATGAATTTAAAAAAAAAAATTAAAATTAAAAACCAAGTTGGTTTTCTCCTCCTTTTCCCCTTTTAAAATAATTAGGAAAGTGTTCAGTTCCTCCTTTCTCTGTGTTGTGATGAATGTAAGCATTATTACAATGCCTTCTTAGATTATCTTTAAAAGAAACCTTTTAAGATAAGTGTCTAAAATACTAAATAGCACAAGTGAAAGTAATACACACATACATAGGCACACACATACACAATTACAGTTTTCTGTGAGTGAAGTATATGAAAAGAAACTAGTCAGGGCTAAATCAGTAAGATTCTTTGTCATTTTGCATATAATTTTCTCTTATAATGAATATGAAATCAGTTTAAATATTAAAGTTTTAATATTGAAGTCCATCCTCTCACCATCTCTGAGAACACCCTAGGTGGCAGATTGTACAGGCTGTATAATTTATCCAAGTCACATGAGTCAGTCTTCTTTTTTCTTTTAAACTATTTTATTCTGATAATTATATGAAGAGAGATGTAAAACAGAAAAAAATAATATATCTAACATTAATGCAATCCTTCCCCAGTTCTTGCTGTCTTTCAAGGCCTTCTCTGTTTGCAGAAAGAAATAGACCAAGTAAACACTATTCTTCTTCTATGCCTAATCAGAGGGAGAGTTTGCTTTTAAAATTTGGTACAGAGCATCTATCTATTTTGAGAATTTCATGTCCTGCTTATACTTGAAAAAATAAGAAAATCATCATGATCATTTACGCAGAATGAATAGAATGTCCCAATTAACTAACTGACTGATAACAGAGACTGACAGTTGCTAGAATTCTCTTGGTCCCAAGTTATCACTGTATTAAGAGTGGAAGTACCTAGAACAGACTTCTGTATCATCCAAAGTAATTGCATATTGTTGATATTATTCCCTCTAGTAAAATTGTTCTTGCAATTCAGTGAGGTAGTGGACATCAGGCAGCTTAGGTAAAGTCTTTTCAATGACATATACTAGTAGTGAGATCCTTGACAAATCACTTAAACTCTGAGTCTTTTATATATTATATATGGCTTTTTAATCGCTGATTTGCTCTGATAGAAAGTATTTACACATTTGAGTTCCCTACATTATTGATATTAAGGGTCAGAACAAACAAAAATTTTATTGAGATAACAAAAAATATTATTCTAACCTCTGTTTTTTTCCCCTTGTACATGGCTATTTTATTTCAGCCTGCTTATGTCCAAACTGGTATGGTTTTAGTAATGCCTCTTGATTAGGTGAAAGAATGCTGCACATGACCTACATACCTGAAAAGAGGGATGGCTTTAGTTTTTGCAGAGACCTTAGAGATACATGTGGCTAGAAATGCTCTAGGATGGGTGTCAAGAGACAAAGACTGTTAGAGTAGCATGCTGGAGTTCTTAGAGCTGCTCACATGTATGGAAACTGGGCTTTTCATTTTCTTGACCTTCACTCAGGGCTTTCAATTCTTGAGGATTCTGAGAGGGGACCTCCCCTGGGTGTAATACTACCTTATCTCCTGGTCTAAACAGATTTCTTATTTTACTGCCAACTGAAGAGCTAATTTACTCTTGTGTGTCCCCTGTGGTTGTAATCTTATAAAGGTCTTACTTGGTTTTTGTTTGCTAGTTTTGCTTGGATAAATGGATTTACTTACTATTTATGCTCTTTGTGACAGTCTTTTGTTGTAACTAGTAATTGTCTGGAAAGGGCTAAGCAGATGTTATTTAGAAGCATCCTTTCCCCCTTAAGAACTGTCAAGACAGAAGCTTGTCTTCTCATTCTAGCATCTCACCTTATACTTCAAGATATCTGAATAGTGCCATATATAATTTCAGTCTGAAACTTCTACTGGAGATAGGAGAGATCACTCCTGAGACTCTCCTGGGTCTTGAATACAATTTCCCCCATTTCCTCTTCTAAGCTAGACTGATGGTGGTGCAGGCACAGCCTTATTTCTACTTTTCACAAAGTGTGGGCCATACTTCAGATTCTTTTCTTCCAAAATACCTGAAAATTTGTCATCAATGCTTAACAGAGTTCACTTTGGAGAGCAGATGGACAGGAACTTTAAGGAATGAGAAATAAAAAGATGTGGAGGAAGTCGATTCAACACTATCAAACTTTAAACTATATTATGAGGGAGAGAACATGGTTGAAATGTAAAGAAGATGGGGGGGGCAGAGTCAAGATGGTGGAGTAGTAACAGTATTTTTGCACAGCTCCTGCTCCCACCACTTCCAAATATATGTAAAAGGGGACTCTGAACAACCTCTGGAGCTACAGAACCCACAAAATGAAACAGAGAAGCTAACCGCCTGCTGAGAACAGCCCAGCAGCCTGGCAGGGAACAGCCAGCACAGCAATCTGGGAGACGAGCCCAGGACCTCTTGAGTCTGAGCCTTTAGCCCCAGGACAGCCAAACCAGCAGCCAGCCAGAGGGGCCCTAGAATACCAGCAACTGTGGCATTTCCAGTATTACCAACTCATAGATGGCTAGAACAAAGTGAGAGGTCATTGACCTATGGACTTTGGGACTGGTTGGGAGAGCTCTTCAGCCTCTTTCCCCTGGGGGCAAGAAGCCGATGATTTACCACTGTGCAGCCCTCCATGTTGTAGCTTCACCTCCTGGCCTGCAAACTGTAGGGGTATCTGGTGATCAGCCTGGAGGGTAATCGCTCTTGCTTTACCCTTCTTGGATCTAGATTGCGGTCTGAGGTGGAGGTCTTGGGGCGTGTGACCACCTTGCTAGGGCCTATGGAGGCTTCCGAGAGGGCACCCAACTAATGCCTCTAGCAGGTGGGAAAACCCCAGTGTTTGGGACAGAAGCTGCCCTGGCTGGTGGCAGAGTCCTACTGTGGCAACAAGCCCAAAAGTCAAGTAATTGAGTGGCAACATGCCTAGGCAAAGATAAGAAAATAAAGAGAAAAAGTCAACATTAGACTCCTATTTTGGGGGCAGAGAGGATTGAAGCATGGAACATGAGGAGGACTGGGAGGTCAGAACTCCAACACCAAAAGCCACAAATGAAAATACCAGCTGGTTACAGGCCATAGAGGACCATAAGAAGCAGATAAGAGAAGTGGAGGAAAATTGGGAAGAGAAATGATAAAGATGCAAGAAAAGTATGAAGTGAGTCAACAGCCTGACTGAAGAAATTAACACCTTAAAAAATAGACTAACTCAAATGGCAAAAGAAGCTCAAAAAGGCAATGAGGAGAAGAATGAATTAAAAACAAAATTTGCCAGATGGAAAAAGAATCTCAAAAGCTCACTGAGGAGAATTATTCCTTCAGAATTAGACTGGAGAAAATGGAAGTTGGTGACTTTATGAGAAATCAATATGCTGTTAAGCAGATCCAAACAAATGAAAGAATAGAAGGCAATGTGAAATATCTCATGGGAAAAACCGCTGACCTGGAAAATAGATCCAGGAGAGATAATTCAAAAATTATTGGACTACCTGAAAACCATGATCAAAGAAAGAACCTAGAAATCATCCTTCAATAAATTCTCAAGGAAAATTGCCCTGGTGTTTTAGATCCAGAGTGCAAAATAGAGGTTGAATGAATCCACCAAACACCTCCTGAAAAATATCTCAAGAAGAAAACTCCTAGGAATATTATACCCAAGTTCCAGAATTCTTAGATCAAGGAGAGAATATTACAAGTAGCCAGGAAGAAACAATTTCAATATTGTGGAAACACAATCAGAATAGCCCAGGACCTGGCAGCTTCTACACTGAGGGATCGAAGGGCATGGAATATGATATTCCAGAGGGCAAAAGAACTGGGACTGAACCCAAGGGTCACCTACCCAGCAAAACTGAATACCATGTTTCAGAGAAAAATATGGTCATTCAGTGGAATGGAGGACTTTCAAGCATTCTTGAGGAAAAAAAAAAGAGTTGAATAGAAAATTTGACATTCACATATAAGAAGCAAGAGATGCTTGAGAAGGTAAACAGAGAAAAGAAATCATAATGAACTTATCCAAGTTGAACTATTTACATTCCTACATGGAAAAATGATAACTGTATCTGATGAAACCTTTCTCAGTATGAAAATAGTTGAAGAAGGGTATATGGGCATATGAATACGTATGTGAATGGGTGTATATATGTTTACAGCTATACATAGATAGAAGGCACAGGTCAAATTTAATAGGAAGGTATGATACTTAAAAGGTGAAATTAAGAGGTGAGAGAGGAATATAACAAGAGGAGATGGGGAGAGACAGAATGGAGTAAACTATCTCATATAGAAGAGGCAAGGGGGAATGGTTATAAGGGAAGGAAAGAACAGGAAGGTAAAAAGGCAAAACCTTATTCTCATTGTATTTGCATCAGAGAGAGAATGACATACATACTAAATAGGATATCTCATCCTACTGGAGAGTAGGGGGGAAGGGGATGAGATGGGGGATAATGGTAAAGAGTGTGGGAGGGAAGGGGGAAGGGAAGTTGGAAGCACCCACTTTTGAAAACGGACAGGATTGAAATAGGGAATAGACCAAGTGGGAGGTGGGATAGGAGGGAGGGAAATATAGTCAGTCTTTTACAATATATCTACTATAGTAATGTTTTGCATAGCTACACATGCACAACATTTACTAAATTGCTTATCTTCCCAGTAAGGGTGACTGACAAGGGAGGAAGAGAATGAATCTGGACTTCAAAGTTTTTAAAATATAATTTTTAAAATATATAACTACTATTATTAATACTATTTTATATATAATTAGGAAATAAAATATATAGTCACTGGGGCACAGAGATTCACCTTACCCTACTGAAAAAGTCAAAGAGTTATGGGAGAATATATTGGAGAGAGCAGATGGGGTGAGGGAATATCTTGTGGGTTTGCTATTCTGCTGTGGGGGTAGGGAAAAATGGGGAAAACTGTAACTCAAAATCTGATGGAAATGAATGATGTAAATCAGAAGTTAATAAAGCATTTGGAAGAAAAACAAATGTATAGAAGATTATTTGATTATTTTAAATTAAAATATTATTGAGTAAATGAAGTCTATGTAGACAAGAATAGAAGGAAAACAGAAGAGTGGGGTGGGGGTTGTGAACGACTTTAAATCCCAAATAAAGCATCTTGTTTTTGTTTCTGGAGGTAATAGGAAACATTGGAGTTTCTATATCTATTGTAATAGTCTAGGAGTATAGTAATGAAGCCTTAAATTAGAATTATAGCTATATGTATAGACAGAAGACTTTGTAGGCAAGAGATATTGTAAAGGTATAAATAACAAAACTTTTGCAGTTGATTGGCTATCTACAAAAATTATGAATGATAAGTTGAGAAAAACACCAAGTTGGTGAGCCTGGATGACTGGTAGGATTTTATCAACTTTCTAAATTTACTTTATTCTTAACTATAGCAGTGATCATAAACTTAAAGCCAGAAAGCAATTTTGTTGGCATCTACACTAACCACATAATTTTACAAACAGTAAAACTGAGGTCCAGGGGGGCAGTTAGGTGGCGCAGTGAATAGAGCGCCGGCCCTGGAGTCAGAAGGACCTGAGTTCGGAGCCGGCCTCTGACACTTAATCCACACAAACAAAAAGCTAGCCGTGTAACCTTGGGCAAGTTACTTAACCCTAATTGCCCTAAAGGGGCAGCTAGGTGGCGCAGTGAGTAAGAACGCCGGCCTCGGAGTTGGGATGACCCGAGATCAAATCCGGCCTCAGAAAATGAGCACCCACACATAAATAATGACTAGCCGTGTAACCTTGAGCAAGTTACTTAACCCCAATTGCTTTAAAAAAAAAAAACTGAGGTCCAGAGGGCTGAAATATGGTCCAGAGAGGTGAAATATTCTGCCTTATGTAGGTTGCAAAATTAGGAGTTAAACCCAGTCCCTCCAACAACAGATTAAGTTCTTATTCCACTATATTATAGTTGCTGTTCCAATTAAGATCTATGAGATTTTGGAAGAAAAAGAATATTAGATAGCAAATATATAGAAGTTTAAGTTTTGCAGAATGTTTTATACATACTATCTCATTTGATCCTCAGAACACCCACAACAGTTAGCTGTTATTTTTATCTCCCTCTTATAGATTAGAAACTGAATAGAGGAAGGGGTTCTCCCAAGGTCACATGCAGTTGTGTGCTGGTAAATGTTTAGTAATTGACTCTCTTAAAAAAAAAAAACACTCAGAAAGATACAGTTTTAAGTTTAGTCTTCATTATTAAAACTTCATATCACACTTTCTTATGTCTAGGAAATAAATAAAAACAAAAACAAACAAACAAAAAAACAACCGAGCCCTGATTATATCTTTAACAACTGGCTCTCTGAGGAAAAAAAATATGACTTACTTTTAACTTTAATTTTCTTTAACATTTTCTGTATCACTTTCTTACTTTTTGACAATCAAAATAACAACAAATCAGTGTTTGCTTTCCAAGGTGAAAATTCTCCCCCTCAAAATTTAACAATCTATCAAACTGCTTCCATTATATTCTGTGTAGCAGTTAAGTGTTGAAGACAATATTGAATTCAAATTTATCTCCATTCTAATTTTGTGTTCTACCCCTATAATCCACCAATATCAAATAGCAATACTCTTGAATGCCGCTGAACCAGAGGAGAATGCAATTGGAATATACTTAACAAAATAAATAAAAATACAATAGAACATAGATAATATTGATTTTTGGTTTTCTAAGTCAACATGTAGCCTACAAGAATCACTATTTCTATTTGAGATTAACTCTTGTTTTTCTCCCTTTGTTTTTTGATGATGACCAATTACATTATGAGTTGATTTATATAGCTATGCTATACTACCTAGCTGCCATTAATGAATGGTAAGGAAGTAATACCCCTTTCAACCATAAATTTATGGGTTTTATTTAATGCTCATTGCTTATGATTTAACAAATTAAAATGTTAGCATCTCTGTCTGCAAAATCCTAGGGACATTTAAAGGGAATTCCCCATGGGGCGGCTAGGTGGCACAGTGAGTAAGAGCACTGGCCACGGAGTTGGGATGACCCAGGATCGAATCCAGCCTCAGAAAGTGAGCACCCACACATAAATAATGTAACCTTAAGCAAGTTACTTAACCCAAATTACTTAAAAAATAAAATAAAGGGAATTCCCATACCAGTTCCCATAACTCCTTCTAACCCATTATTAATCCTTCTGCCACACTCATATTCCTAAAGTTTAAAGGTGACCATGTCACCCTTATCTTCAGGAGGCTCAAGTGACTCCTTCTTGTATAGAAAATAAAATACAAATGCTTTAATTTAGTATCCAAAAGTAGTTACAAACTTGCTTCTCTCCACTTGCCAGAAGTAGCTTGTAAACCCGTTAAAGTTAATTTTTTTTTGTTTTTTTTTCCCAATGTCCCCAGCATGTAAACCTTTTAAAGTTAAAGATTGTGTTTTTTTTATACCCAGCAACTAGCAAAGCACACTGTACATAGTGTACATAGTACAAAATTAAACAATTTTTTAATCTATCAACTGTCCTCAACACTTATGAGTTGAATGAAGACCCATATACTTTTCAGATGAACTACATGGTAAGTTTTCTTGACTTGTACAGTGTCTAGAGTACTTTAAAATCTAGTATAGAGTGCTATAACCAACTTTAAAACTTGTTCTGAATGCTGGTGAATGAGTTTCAAAGCACATTCTAGGGTAGTTTTCTGTAAAAATACAATAAAACTATGTATAATGGTAATATATTAATAACAGTACTTAACCTATTTTATCATATTTATTGTTTAGTACAAGAAATATACATATAATTACTTCTAAAACAACATTAATTGAGATGATATTAATAACTATAGACCCATACTCCTACTTTCTCGCCTTTTACAAAATTTCTATATAAGAAAAACACATGGACATATGGAAGGAACCTATGGTGAAAATATGAGAAAGGAACAGGCAGGCAGGGTTTTTTGTAAATGCTTTTTTACAGCAGGTGACATTTTAATAGGCACAAAATTTGCTGCAAGGTGCCAATACTACATTATCCCACTACAATTATTTGTGGACTATTAAAAAAATACTTTGGAAGAACAGGATGATATCTTAAAGACTCTTTTTCAACAAGGTGGCTTCCATGCTTATGTTAAGATCATACACATTTCCTTGATAGCTAAACAACAGAGATGACTTTTAAGCAGTCTTTTTATGGCTAATATAAATGGAAGCATAAAACAGAGAGATACACGTTCACCAAAAGTGTTTGCCACTCTTGAATGGGATATATTAGGAAAGAAATTTCCCATAGATGGGGAGGATTTTCAGATTTTCCTGTTTGTTGTTAAGGTACATTGCATCAACCCTAATTAGAACACTGCAGTCTTCTAGATGATATTTTTTGTTACTCAAAAGAACTAACTCACATAGAGGAAAAAAAATGTATGAAGGATGCTTATTATGGAGAAAAGTGGCTCTTAATGTGGAATCTAGGGGGCCCTCAGTGGATACATAGAGTTATTTCTTAAGGTCCATGAACCTCGACAGGAAAAAAAATCTTCAAATTCACTAGCTTCTAACTACTATTTAGCACTTAAATTCTTTCAATATATTGTCCTGAAAGGTGGTCCATTGTCCATAGGCTTCACTAGACTACTAAAAAATGACCATCACACACATACACATACATGCACACACACTCATACTCTCTCTCTCTCTCTCTCTCTCTCTCTCTCTCTCTCTCTCTCTCTCTCTCTCTCTCTCTCTGACTTTCTCTCTTACTTCTCCATGTGGAGAAGTTAGAGAGCTTGCATTTGAATAATCACAATGACATATAATAGAACTGCCCTGAGAGATTTTGAAATAAAGAATGAAACTTTATAACTGTTTTCAATTGGTTAACCATATGTTGAATGGGAGGTTCTCTAATTGACTGTGGTGGTATTGAAAAGTCTCTAGTTAGTCTAAACCTGTTGTTTTGTTTTGTTTTTTGCTGATTTTCTTTAATGACATTCTTGTTTTGTGATGGCATAAAGTAAGAGATAATATTGTAACAGGAGAGGTCTTCTCTTCTCTGTTTCCATGTGACCTTGAAAAACAGGATTCAGTCTTTGATTTTTTTTTCCAACTCTAAGTTAGGTCCTTGGAATCTCTAACCTTCAAAGTTTCTAAAGTTTGGGAGAGGAAGCCATTGAAATCCAGCAATAAGAGAACAGATTAAGTGTTGCAGGTAGGTCAGCACAGCATTGCTCTGAGAAGCAAGAAGTGATATTCACTTAGGGCCTCGATTTATTGCAAGTTGAGACAAGGATGCATCTGACAGGCATAGAACCTTAGGTATGACCAGTCCTACGTGTGATTTGAGCTAAGTTTTGAGCCTTCTCTCCTCATTTCCTGCACACTGAAGTGGCCTAAAGAAAGGTATATCCCTGAGGTATAGGAGAAAATGACTATTTTTTTCTTCTGCTTAATTTGAAGTAAATATGTCTGTGTATGAAGACAAGATTTGTTAAGTTGTTAAGTGGAACTATGGTGTTAGTCAATGGACTCCTAACAGTGGGGTCAACTGTCATGTTTTGTATATAGAACCAGCCTTGGATTTGGGACAAATTAGGATAAAGACTCTGACAGATACTATCTGTGTGACCATAGGTAAGAAAATAAACCTCTCAGTGTCCCAGTGTCAATATTTTCCAAGAGTTCTAAGCTTTAAACAAAATTATTCTTTTTTGCTTGTGAAGAAAATATTTTCAGGATTAATATCTAAAAGATAATTTAAATATCATTCCATTACTCTCCCATCAATTTAAGGGTGAAATAATGGGAGACCAGAGAAACAAAGGTACTGTTGACAGAGATTTTAGGTAAAGTTTATATTCAAAACCACCTCTTTGAACTCCAAATACAGATACTACCTTTCCATAAGTAAAAAACAAAAGTCAATTCTTAAAAAAAAATGTAGGGGTGGCTAGGTGGCACAGTGAATAGAGCACCAGCCCTGGAGTTTGGAGGACCCAAGTTCAAATGTGGCCTCAGATACTTCACACACACACACACACACACACACACACACACACACACACACAAACTGGCCATGTGGCCTTGGGCAAGTCACTTAACCCCAATTGCCCTCCAAAAAGAAAAACAAAATGTATAGACTGAATTCTTAGAATTGAAGTCCATCTGCCAAAAAATAAAAAGGAATAAATCCTTCCTTTGAAGAGTCCAAAATGTTCTAACAATCAGCTACTCTTCTCAAGTATTTCCTGACCCTCCTCAGTATATTGAAGCTGTCTCCTTTTTCCAGAGACCTAAATCATTGCTTACTTAATGTCTTTTAATAAGTTTAAAAATCTAAAGGAAAATCATTAAAAATCTGAATAGTGAGAGAAAGGTCAGAATAGTGTGAATGTTTAAAAAGGACAAAAAATCATTTTCATATTGTCTGAGATTTGAGTTGGACAATCGCCGAAGTAGTATTGTCATTTTGTTCTCCATTTCTCTATATGATAAGTAGAACACAAAAATTCTATAGTGGTTGAAATCTAGGTTGTACATGAAGATATAATAACCCATTTCTACTTCTATTCTTGAGTATAGAAGCCTATAAGTCTTAAGGTTGATAGTAGCCTGCATAGAGATACACATTTTGAGCGCCAATAGAGTTTGATCTGATTTTAATCATTTGTTATAAAACTACATATTAGTGATCCTGAAAAAAAAAGTGAGAATGTTGTTTATAAATATAATGGTAGAAATTTTAGAGAACTCTGAATGACAGGCTGAGAAATCCTAATCAATAAGGGAAAAAAGAAGCCTTTAAAAATAATTTAATTGAAAGAGAATAAGTAGATTCTCACATCTTAACAATAGCAACACAAGTTACTGTTTTCAGCTCAATACACAACATAAACCTTTGAGAATTATACCAAGCCCTAAATATCACTTTAGGAATTTAGCAGCAGGCAAGGATTAAAGCTTCTTGTCTCAACAGGGCACTGAACTTTCAATTCATGTTTTTGTTTTTTCTTTAAATGCCAAGATTAGCTTATTATGATAGGCTCTGTGGAGGTCTTTTTGACTCTTTAATTTCTTGTAGTAAGATTTAAAAAATGACCAGAATAGAAGAACCAGAGTCTTCTGTAGAAACCAAAATGAGTCAAGATCACATGCAAAATTTTCTAAGCTTTTTTTTAAGGAATGCTAAATTGATTAAAAATACAAAATAACAATGTTATTGAGGAACAAAGAAGCATTCAGAAACCTTCCTTAGCCTCCATATTCTGAATATTAATATTCTTTCACTAGTTCAATAAGTTTCATATCTTTTAAAAATACATGCATAGGGGCAGCTAAGGCACAGCAAATAGAGCACTGGCCCTGGAGTCAGGAAGAACAACGTTTGGATCTGGCCTCAGACACTTAACACACATACACAAAACCTAGCTATGTGACTTTGTGCAAGTCACTTAACCCTAACTGCCCTCAAAAAAGCATAAAAAAATACATGCACATATGTTTTCCTTTTAAAAATTTTTTTGCCAAAGATGGCAGAGTAGAAACAGCACTTCCAAGGTGCTCTGCCCCACACCATTTCCAAACAAAGTAAAAGGTGGACTGTGAACAACTCCTGGAGCCCCAGCACCCACAGAACGACACAGAGAAGCTAACCTCCTACTGAGGACAGCCCAGCAGCACTGCCGGGACTGGCCAGCACAGCACAGCACAAAGCTCTGGGAGCGAGCACAGGATCGTGTGAGCCATGATTTTAGCCCCAGGGCGACCCAGCCAGCAGCCGGCTGGAGGAACCCCAGAACACCAGCAGCTGTGGCAATTCCAGAATTATCAGCACAGATATGCCTAGGACAAAGTGAGAGGCTGGAGCCCTATGAACTTTGGGACCAGTATTTGGGGAATAGAGGACTTTCAAGCATCCTTGAGGTAAAAACCAGAGTTAAATAGAAAATTTGACATTCAGACATAAGAAGGAAGAGAAGCTTGAGAAGGTAATCAGGGAAAAGAAATCAAAAGGAACTTATCAAAGTTGAACTATTTACATTCCTACATGGAAAAACAGTAACTGTGTCTGATGAAACCTTCCTCATTATGAAAATAATTGAAGAAGGGTATGTGGACATATGGATACATATGTGAATGTGTGTATATATGTTTACAGGTATACATGGATAGAGGGCACAGGTTGAATTTGGTGGGAAGGGATGATACTTAAGGGGTGAAGTCAGAGGTGAGAGAAGAAATTGGCAAGAGGAGATGGGGAGAGATAGGGTAGGGTAAACTATCTCATGTAGAAGAGGCAAGGGGAAGTAGTTGCAGGGGAAGGGAAGAACAGGAAGGCAAAAGGCAAAACCATATTCTCAGTGATGTTGGCTCAAGGAGAGAATCACATACATAATAAATGGGATATCTCACCCTGCAGGAGAGTAGGGGAAAGGAGGATGAGAGGAGGGATGATGGAGGGGAGGGCATTCTGGTGGAAGGGGAGTTTGGAAGTACCCACTATTGAAGAGAGACAGGATCAAAGTAGGGAATGGACCAGGTAGGGGGTGGGATGGGTGGGAGGGAAATACAAGCAGTCTTTTACAATATATCTACTATGGTAATGTTGTGCATAGCTATACATGTACAATACATACTGAATTGCTTATCTTCCCAGAGGGAGTGGGTGACAAGGGAGGAAGGGAATGGATCTGAAATTTGAAGTTTTAAAATTAAATGTTTCAAATGTATATAAATACTATTATTAATACTATTTTGCTGTAATTGGGAGATACGATGTACAGGCTTTGGGGCACAGAGCTCCACCTTGCTCTAATGGCAAAGTCAAAGGGGGTATGGGAGAAGATATGGGAGAGAACAGATTGGATGAGCGGATATCTTGTGGTACTGCTATTCTGGGATGGTGGGTAGGGAAGAAATAGGGAAAAATTGTAACTCAAAATCTTTTGGAAATGAATGATGTAAACCAGAAGTTAATAAACACTTGTTAAAATAAAAAAAAATTGCCAGTGACTTTCTTTGAATATCCACTTTCCTATTCTCCTGAAATGCCATGGTCTTTCAGTCCAGAGGAGAGTAAAACATTTGTATTTCTGAAGTCCTACTTTAATAGATCTTTAGTTCAGTTATTGTTATCTTTGGAAGTGTTTTAATTTATGTTCAATTACTGATTTTACATATATGTATGCCTATATATATATGAGTGTGTGTGTATGTATTGTGTGTATTCTTTGTACACACATATGGATTACATAGGGATCACAAACTGGGGTAGATAGATTTTTTAACACTTCTGGATGAAATTATATGGGAAGAAATAGTATACAAAGTTAAGGCTAAATAGAAGAAATAGAAGACTTCTCAAGTTTCTTCACTTGCTGAATAAGAATGTTAAATTTCATTGTAGTAATCTGAAATGGTCATTTCCTCACCAAGAACTACCCTGCATGAAGGACATTACTTTGAGTCACTGAATACTGATAAACATACTGATCTTCAATGAGAGCAGTATAGTATCTTGATATTGAGCTTCTCTGTCATTAAAGGATTCATCCTTTTTAGTTGAAATCTGTGAGCCTCCCATCTGGAAGAAGCCGATCATTCAGTACTTACATTTTTTTCACTCCTTTCAGATGTTATGATGGCTTATCTCCCTTCATAAATAACTAAGGAACTTTACTTACTGAATCATCTGAAGACAGTTCAGATGAACTCATCAGAGTATCATAAGTTATCCACACAGGTATAAAAATAGGGGAATAAACACAAAAAATGTAGTGGTATGGGTTGCTTATGAGGTTAGGCACTACCATACTGAAGATGTTTATATATGGAGTTAAGCACACATAGAACTACAGCATGGGGGGAGGCAGAGCAGAAGTGGGGAATGCAATGTATTTGAATAATACCTCTCATCAAAAATTATAAATGCAAAGCAGGGATTCTTAACTTCATTTGTGTCATGTACTCCTTTGGCAATTTGCTGAAGTCAATAGACCCCCATCTTATAATAATGTTTTTAATTGTATAAAATAAAATACATAGAACTATAAAACTATATAGATTGAAATTAAGTTATAACTTTAAAATATTTACATTCATGGACCTTTTGAATAAAGTCATCAGAAAGGGCTACTTTGAGTTAATTGACCACATGTTTGGAGCAGGTCTTGCGCTCTCTCTAGAAATTTGCTGCACCTGGAGCCCACTGCTCTGAGCAGAAGTCATTATTCCCCAGCCTTTGGCTATTTTGCAGAACAATTTAACTCCTTGTTACTGTCCATCCTGAGCACTACTCACTATGGAAGTGTATTTAAACTGCTTCTTCTGCCTCTTATAGGTACTCTGGTACAGTGAAGTTTCCCAAACTGCAGCTCTCTTTCCTTTGATTAAAGACCCTTGTTTTTGCTATTTTGGTAGTCCTCTTTATTTCAGGTGGACAGACCCTAGAGTTTATATCCATGAAAATTAAAGCTCTAGAAAAATGCTAATTAGGATTCCTGTTGGTAAATTTTTCCAGGCTTAGGAATTAAAGAAATATAGCTTCTTTAAGATTAAAAGGGGGGTAGGAACACTGCCCCTAAGTATCACCACTCTACATTCCTTGATCTTGTTACATTCATTCATTTTAAGTCTAATATACTTCTCCCTCCACCTTCATTTATGCTACATTACCCAATATTTATTTGGATTTACTGTGATTTCTTTTAACCCATGATTCTTTGACTTTCAGTTTACTCTCTCACATGTCATGGTTGTCTCATTTCACCAACTTTATCAATAGATATCATCAATTGATATTTAGCTATAGGCTTTGTCTCCTTGGATGTGAGAATCACTATTCTTCCACCTTCTTCTTTCTCATCTGCACATAAATCAGATTCCAATAACCTAAACCAATTAGTGTTTTCTGCTAACAAATTCTTTTCACTACTGATTTATTATTTCTTTTTCAGCTTTAACAGACTAGAATTCTTCTGTGGCTTTCTATCTGCCAGGAATTGAACTGCTTCTGCCACTTTTTTTTTTTTTTAAAGCAATTGGGGTTAAGTAACTTGCTCAAGGTTACACGGCTAGTCATTACTTATGCGTGGGTGCTCATTTTCTGAGGCCGGATCTGATCTCAGGTCATCCCAACTCTGAGGCCGACGCTCTTACTCACTGCGCCACCTAGCCGCCCCTTTAGGGCAGTTGGGGTTAAGTAACTTGCCCAAGGTTGCACAGCTAGGTTTTTTGTTTGTGTGGATTAAGTGTCAGAGGCCGGCTCCGAACTCAGGTCCTTCTGATTCCAGGGTCGGCGCTCTATTCACTGCGCCACCTAGCCACCCCCACTTTTTATAATTAATTGCTGAAATTGCCAACATGTGACTCCTCATTCCCATCCCCTCCACTAGACTGTATTTTAATCTTTTTTTCTGATTTGTAAACAAGGATCCTAGTAGAAAAATTAGGATGCTAACTGAAGATTCCTGTATGGAACATTACCAACCATGCTTTTAAAAGAAAATGGAAAAGGAATAGGCATCAGTAAGTAAAATATTTATGAAAATATTTGGTCAGTGCATATATGAAGGGTATCTTTGATAAAAACAGACTATTCTAGTTATCACAATTTTCTAAATCGCGTTGTCACAATAATACAACTCACTAAGGTTGTTTTTTTTTTTTAATTATGATGTTCCACCACACCGATAGTTTGTATGTGATTGTGGAAATAATTTTGTTTGATAGTATCAACATTTCAGTATCAACATTAAACAAAGCATTTTATGATCCCCTAAGGTATCTTTAGTAGTACAGAGTTCAAACAAAAGCATTCCTTAGAGATCAGATTCTCTTCATGGGTAATATATTTATTGTACCTTGAATGGAGAACATTACAAAAGCTTTTCTTTTAAATGAATAATTTGAAAAAAAGAAAGTTTTAACCTTTCACAGGTGGGGGGAATGCCATAAAACATACTATTCAAATGATTCAATGTAGCTGGTTATACAACTCACTGAATTAGTGGATCAGTCATTAAGTACTGGACAGGAACAGAAGATACACACTTTATGGGTTCATGGCTTAGTAGAAGAAAGACATTGGCTTGGATCCATTTTGGAAATTCACTCGTTGTTTGCTACAGTAAATAAAAAAAAAAAACAACAAAACCTAAAAACAAAAATAAGCTAAACATAATAAAAACAACAAACAAGTCAGAAACAAGAGCAACATATTCTTTTTTTTTTGATGTTGAAAAATCAAAGTACTACTTTATTAAATGAGTTATTTTACACAATATGAACATCAATATAATTACAATTGTAAAAAAATGTTTATAACAAGGATGGACTGATTTTCAGATTTCCAAATCAGGGCCCAACTGTACATTTACATAGAATTGTCTTTGCATGAAGCCCAAAAGGGAACAGCATAAAAATGAGTGTTTCTGGAGCCCCCTTATTTTTGCTGATCAACAGTTTGTTAGAAAAGCAGCTGCAGGTTTGTTACCTAAGGTCTGAGATAGTAGAAGAGTCAATAGGTGCCATGAATTCACCTGTAAACAACTTTATGCCTGAACATCAGCCAATTCTGGAGGAAGTGGAGTCTTAGGATGTTTGCTCTCAAAGTTCTGTTTGAAGGTCTTGGGGTCCGGCATTTGTGTCCTACAGACAGTGCAGGTATATATCAAGGCAGCCTTAGCAGCAGCCTTTTGATCATGTCCTTGTTTCTTTTTCTGTCCAGCTTGTTTTTTGGCATTTTTCTGCTGAGACTGAATCTTCTGCTGTCCAAGAGCCATATCAGGGCTGGGACAGTCCTGCCTCTGAGGTGCTGCACAGGGCGAGGGTGCTGGGGGGCGGGGGAGGGAGGGAGGGAGGGAGAGGGAGGGAGGAGGTACTGAGTGAGAGAGAGCGCTCCCCGAATGGCCTCCTCCTTCGCCGCTGCCGCCACCCGCCCGCCCGCCCAGAGAGAGGAGAGAAGATCAACATATTCTTAACATCAATATTATCCCAGGGATGTTATATGAATCATACTTTTGGAATGACAAAGTATCAAAAAATTAAATCATATGTGATATCAAGGCAATGGACCCCCTTTGTCAAATATAACATACATACATACATACATATATATATATATATATATATACATAACCAATGAAGATTTGTGAATGAGTGAATGAGAAGTCAATTTCATTGGAGGTCTTCATTGAAGCTTACATGATTATTTGTCATATATTAGGCAATTGGTTGCTATTGTGGATAGAATTTTAGTTTTGGATACAGGAAGACCTAACTCTGAATTCTACTTCAGATACTATCTATATAAATCTGGATAAATCTCAACTCTTCAGCCCCAGTTTCCTCATCTTCAAAAGAAGGAAAATAAAAAGTGTCTTGCAAATTATAGCATGCTATATAAATTATCATATGCTATTATCAATTTTAATATTATCATAATCAACATACTTTTAAATGTTCTTACTATATTCTAGACACTAGGGTATAAATATAAATGTAAGGGAGTCCCTGCTTTGAAAGAGCTTATTTTCCACTAGGAGATAAAACATATTCACAGATAAATAAATATAGGCTATAATAAATGGAATAAATAAGGTATGATTTAGGGGGAGGATGGAAACAATGGAGGAAATCTGGAAAGTTCCCAAGGTGGAAAACCTTTGAAGGAGAGCATTCTCTACATGTTGACTAGTCTATATAAAGACCTGGAGGTAGGATATTGCACGTCATATAAAGAAAATAGCAAATAGAACAATTTGGCTGGAGAAGATGTAGACTGTGTGAGAAGGAATAGTAGTTATCAGCATAGATAGACCACAGCAAGATTATGAAGTATATGAAAAGTCATAGGAGTATGCTGTAATTTGATTGGCAATATGAATTCTAAACATCACTCAATTAAAACTGCTCTTCCAAATTTACAAATGATTTGAGAAACAGACCTAATGTTTTCTTTAAAAAAAATCAACCATTATTCTTCTTTACCAGAGCATTTGAAGTCATTGACTACCCTTTCCTCCTTTACTTTCTCTTCTTTCTTATTATTCTTGTTGCTTTTCCTTATTTTTTCCTACATATTTGGCATCTCCACAGCTTCTTTGTTCAGTGTCATCATTGCTCTTCACACTCAGTTGTATATAAACCAGGGCTTTTTCTCCCTTTTGTGTTCTCTCTACAATCCTTTTAGGGACCTAATCAGCATATTTGGGTTCATTATCATGTTATCAATGATGTCCAGATATAAGTACACATCCATTCCCATTATATCCTCAATTTCAGTCCTTAATTATAAAAATTTGATGACAACTAAGATACCACAGATATCACAAACTCAATAAGACTTTACCCACAAACTCTTCCCTCTTCCTAATTGTCTCTATTACTGCTGACAGCAGTCCTCATCCTCTCCGTTACACAGGTTTGCAACCTCACCCCTTGCCTGTACCTTACCCCTCATACCCAGCTAGCTTCTCAGGCTTTGATTCTAATTCTATAAAATTTTTGCTACTCAAACTCTGTCTTCTCTGCTCATATAAGCACCTAATTTTGGCTCTTATAACATTTAACCTCGACTACTGCAGTAGCCTATGTAGATTAACATTGCATGACAATAGTAGACTCTAATAACCTAAATATTTTGGTTGGTCTGAATTTCTTTGTTCAGGATAAATAACACCTCAAAGTCTAGTGACATGTCTATGATTGTATAAGAAGGAAGCAGTCTATTAGACTCATAAAATAATTTAGTTAGTAAAACTTTGAACAGAGTCCTCAAACTTTAACTGGGTAATTTTTTTTTTCATTTGTTATCCTTATGTTATATTGCTTCTTAAATCAGGAGTATGTTGGGGCCAATCGGAAATGGCATGTAAGAGCCAATTGTTAAATTTTCTGTGTGATCATTTACACCTTACTACAAAGCAGAGCCAGATTTATTGTTTTGTTGATTGTCTAAATATTTAAAAGTAACAGGAAAATGTTACTAATGCTATATTCAATTAAAAGGGTATTAGTGCCTTGCCACTCCTCCACAAAAAAATTTGCCAGCATACCTCTGCATAACATGGAGATGTACAAGACAGATAAATGAGAGTGTTGATTAGATTAGATTTTTAAATAACTTAATCCAAAAAGTCATCACTAAATAACTAATATCTCAATGTCTTTCAAATTAGAGATTTCAAAGAAGTAAGTTTAGGTTAATATAAGGAGAAAAACAAACATCCAACATCTTGAAAAATTAGTTATCCCAAAGTAGAATAAAATGTCTTGAGAGGTGGTGGACTCACTCTCCTTGTAAATCTTCAAGTGTGGAGGGTTTTTGGTTTGGTTTGTTTTCCAGATACAGGTTAGAGGAGTTGGTTGCTGTGTCCCCTTGTAGCTTTAAGATTCTGTAAATCTATAGTTTTCTAATGGCTTTGGTTTTACTTTTATAGAAATATACTAATGTTACTAACTCAAGACTACAATATGGCCCTTGTATAGTACATTTTTTCCTATTATTTCTCAAGCTCTTGACATTTCATTATCTCTCATGTCTGTCCCCTTGCTATTTTCTTCTCATTTCTCTTTGGAGCTGCATTCATTTTTTTATTCTATGCAACTAACAGATTTTTATGAAATGCTTGCTAAGTACATGATATTATGCAGCATAGTTAACTTGTATTTTTCTAAGCAATGGTGTGACATACTGGGGTTGTAACTCAAGAAGGACTCAAGGAATGCAATTCGATGCCCATTACTTTGTTTTTCCAAGTCTAGTTATTTTCTTTTAATTTATCATGAAGTTATAAAACAAGCATCTATTCAGAGATTCAGATTCCCCAAAGAATTTGGAGTTTGTCATAGAAAAGACTTAACTGTACATTTTAAAATAACTATGAGTCAGTTCATGGAGAAACGGGCCTGAAGGACAAGACATTTCAGAGATCTAGTTTCTTTTTTGAACTAGCCCTCCTGCCTTGTTAGGATATATGATCCTCAGTTTATACAAACCACCCAAAGAGAGAGGTGTAGTGTACAAATTTTAGCCTTTAATTTTCTCTTCCATAATCTTACTTGAAGTTCCAACTCATCATCAGAAATATTTGGCATCAATGCTACTCAAGTAACTGATAACAAACTCTCCTAATGTTAAGAGTCATTTCATTTTTCTATCAAGAAGAATGAGACCATACCTAAACATATTAAAATATTATTCACTCTGACAATAGCACTAGTTCGAAGACATGAACTATGGCTATATTAGAAAGGAAAAGCAATCACTATTTTTCATCCCCTAAGAATCTCTATAATACAAAAAATCCATCACATCTAATGAAATCGGTAAGTACCTAGAAGGCAAATGTCTTTTCTTATTTCCAGTGTGAAATCTGGTTTGAAATGAACAGTTTTAGTTAACCCCCATTTTTATTGCCTACAAAAGTTTGACCAGTAATGAATTTGTTTATTCTTGTTGCTTTGGAAATGATTTGAAATTTTGACTAGAACTCTATGATAACATTATTGTACTGTGCTCTGGAGTTTGAATATACAGTAATTACTGAAAGTGTCTATATCATATTTCATCATACACACATATGAAATATGTTTTTGTTGTTAACAAGAATTATTGTCCAAAATTTTTACTTGCCTGTATAATATTAAAACTCAAATGAATAAGGAAATTGGTGACTCAAAAATTTAGGATTTATTTCTACACTTGAAGTCTATGAGCTCAAATCCAGTGAATATTTAATTGATATTGGGGGCAGAGCCAAGATGGCAGAGTAGAAACAGCACGCCCAAGTCACTCTCCCCCCAGATTACCTCTAAACTATGAATAAGGGGACTCTGAACAACTTCTGGGGCCCCAGCACCCACAGAACGAAACAGAGAAGGTAACCTCCCACTGAGGACAGCCCAGCAGCCCTGCAGGAAGGACCAGAGCAGCACTCTGGGATCCGGCAGCTCGAAGCCGAGGTTTTAGCCCCAGGGTGGCTGGGCCAGCAGCCAGCTGGAGGGACCCCAGAACACCAGCAGCTGTGGCGATACCAGAATTATCAACATAGACATGCCTAGGACAAAGTGAGAGGTTAGTGCCCTATGGACTTTGGGAGGAGTATTTGGGGAACAGGTCGTCTTCCTCCCCTGGGGGCTAGAAGCCGCTGAGGAGACATGCCATTTTGTAGTTTTCAGTGGCAGCTCTAGCTCCTGGCCTATGAACTGTAGGGAGGTCCAGTGATCAGTCTTGGGGGGTAATCACTCTTGCTTTAACCTCCCTGGATCTGGATTGTGGTCTGGGGTGGAGGTCGTGGCCTGGGTATCCAGCTTGCCAGAAACAGAAGTTGTCCCCCCACACGTTTGGGACGGAAGCTCCCCTGTCTGGTGCCAGAGTCCTACTGTGGCAACAAGCCCAAAAGTCAAGTAAATAAGTGGCAACATGCCAAGGCAAAGGAAACAAAGAGAAAAATGCAACATTAGACTCCTATTTGGGGGGCAAAGAGGATTGAAGCATAGAACAGGAGGAAGACTGTGAGGTCAGAAATCCTGCTTCAAAAGCGCCGAAGCAAAATATGAACGGGTTACTGGCCATAAAGGACCTTAAGAAGGACTTTAAAAATCAAATAAGAGAAGTGGAGGAAAAATTGGGAAGAGAAATGAGAAGGATGCAGGAAAAGTATGAAATGAGGATCAACAGCCTGACTCAGGAAAATAACACCTTAAAAAATAGACTAACTAAAATGGCAAAGGAGGGCCAAAAGGGCAATGAGGAGAAAAATGCCTTAGAAAGCTAAATTTGCCAGATGGAAAAAGAATCTCAAAAGCTCACTGAGGAGATTCATTCCTTCAGAGTTAGACTGGAGCAAATGGAAGCTAATGACTTTATGAGAAATCATTATGCTGTTAAGCAGATCCAAACAAATGAAATATTAGAAGGCAATGTGAAATATCTCATGGGAAAAACCACTGACCTGGAAAATCGATCCAGGAGAGACAATTTAAAAATTATTGGACTACCTGAAAGCCATGATCAAAGAAAGAACCTAGAAATTACCCTTCAAGAAACTCTTAAGGAAAATTGTTCTGATGTTTTAGATCCAGAGGGCAAAATAGAGGTTGAAAGAATCCACAGATCACCTCCTAAAAACATCCCAAAAAGAAAACTCCCAGGAATATTATAGCCAGGTCCAGAACTCCTAGATCAAGGAGAAAATACTACAAGCAGCCAGGAAGAAACAATTTCAGTATTGTGGAAACACAATCAGAATAGCTCAGGACCTGGCAGCTTCTACACTGAGGGATGGAAGGGCATGGAATGTGATATTCCAGAGGGCAAATGAGCTGGGACTGAACCCAAGGGTCACCTACCCAGCAAAACTGAGTATTTTGTTTCAGGGGAAAATATGGTCATTCAGTGGAATAGAGGACTTTCAAGCATTCTTGAGGAAAAAACCAGAGTTGAAGAGAAAATTTGACATCCAGACACAAGAAGCAAGAAATGCCTGAGAAGGTAATCAGGGATAAGAAATCAAAAGGAACTTATCAAAGTTGACCTATTTACATTCCTACATGGAAAAACAATAACTGTGACTGGTGAAACCCCTCTCAGTATGAAAATAATGGATGAAGGGTGTATGGTCATTTGAATAAGTATGTGAATGTGTGTATATATGTTTACAGTTATACATGGATAGAGGGCATAGGTTAAATTTGTTGGGAAGGGAGGATACTTAAGGGGTGAAATTATGAGGTGAGAGAGGAAAGTGGCAAGAGGAGATGGGGAGAGACAGGGTAGGGTAAACTATCTCATGTAGAAGAAGCAAGGGGAAGTGGCTTCAGGGGAGGGGAAGAATAGGAAGGCAAAAATGCAAAACCACATTCTCATTGAATTTGGTTCAGGGAGAGAATGACATACATACTAAATGGGATATCTCAACCTGCAGCAGAATAGGGGGAAGGGGGATGAGAGGAGGGATGATGGATGGGAGGGCATCCTTGGGGTGAGGGGAGGTTGGAAGTACCCAATATAGAAGAGGGACAGGATCATGTAGGGAATGGACCAGGTGGGGGGTGGGATGAGTGGGAGGGAATTATAAGCAGCCTTGTACAATATATCTACTATGGTAATGCTTTGCATAGCTAGACATGTACAACATATACTGAATTTCTTATCTTCCCAGAGGGAGTGGGTGACAAGGGAGGAAGGGAATGGATCTGAAATTCGAGGTCTTAAAATTAAATGTTTCCAATATATGTAAATACTATTATTAATACTCTTTTGCTTGTAATTGGCAGATAAGATGTGCAGGCATTGGGACACAGAGATTCACCTTGCTCTAATGGAAAAGTCGAAGGGTTTATGGGAGAAGATATAGGAGAGAGCAGATTGGAGGAAGTGATATTTTGTGGGACTGCTATTCTGGGATGGTGGGTAGTGGATAAATGGGGCGGGGAATTATAACTCAAAATCTGGCGGAAATAAATGATGTAAAACAGAAGTTAATAAAGCATTTGTTTAAAATAAAAAAATATTTAATTCATATTAAAGGTCTAGATTCTGCCCTTTCATATTTATGGATCTAATGTCTATTGATTTTCTTTTGACAAAGTTAATGGAAGGCACATATAGATAGACATCAGAGTACTGAATTCTACTTACTAAGTCAGATTTGCTAAGTGCCCACAGCAAAGTCTTAATGGTAACTTATGCATCCTTGGTACTTATATGGCAAGTTTGGTACAATACTTTAATGCAGATATTTTACTGTAATGATGTCTAAACTTGTGTAATGTATGATAAGGATCAATATTCTGGCTTAACTTTTATGTATTATCTTTAAAATTAACAGAATTTTAAGTAAAATCATTCCTTGTTTGGATGCCTGCAGTTTCCAAAAAGAGTCTAATGCTTCCCTGTTAGTAACTTGGATAATAGAAAATATGGTTCACCAAAATGATTCTTTAAGCAGAAAATATATATTAAGCTCCTATTGTGCCCCAAATATTAAAAAAGTAGAAACTACATATTGGAAAATGTTTCCCCCCTTATATATCTACACATATAGCACCATAGTTGATATATTGACAGGGTTCAAGTTAGGAATTCTTGGGTTCAAATACTACCTTTAAAAATGATAAACTATAATGGGGTATAGAAATCCATCTTGAAAGAAAGGAAGGTGGAATGGGGTAGGATATAAGAGAGAACAGATTGGGGAAAGGGGTATTTAGTATGGTTGCTATCTTGGTGTGATGGGTAGGGGAGAGACAGGGAGAAAATGTGTAACTCAAAATCTTATGGAAATGGATGTTGAAAATAATAGATAGATGGATAGATAGGTAGATAGATAGATAGATAGACAGATTTTAAAAATTAAATAATTACCAGCCATAACCTCTTTATTATCTCTATGCTCTAGCTAATTTTTGGTTTCTCACTGTCAGGGGTTTACCTGAGTCTACTTTTGTGAAATTTGGTGCAAAATTATACGGATGATTATGAAATGACTGCTTTCCTGATACTTATATAAATATTAATTTCCTTTCAACTTAATATTTAAAAAATCCTGAAAAAATCTCATTGAATCCGACCATTCTCCATATCATATGTTCTACATCTCTCCTTCCCTTCATAGCTGAAGCCTTTGAGAAAGGTGTCTGTAAAATGTATTCCCCTACTTTCTCTCCATTCCTATACTTATAAACCCTCTGCTTTCTGAATTAAGGGTGATTAGGAAAGGCAAATTATAGAAGGTAGGATTTTATCTGGGACTTGAAAGAAGCCATGGGACAGAGATGAAGACAGAGAAAATCCTGGAAGTGGAGGGCACCCAACAAAAATGTCCAGAGTTGGAATATGGAATGTCTTGTTCAAACAAAAACATCTGTTACACTGTATCACAGAGGTTATAGAGGGAGGTAATATTTTTTTTAAAGAATAAAAAGGTAGAGTCTAGTTTATGAAGGGTTTGGAACTCCAAACAGGACTTTATAATGCATCTACTAGATTTTGTTGAAGATGGGGTCTGAAATGGTCAGACCTATATCTATACCTTTTCAAGGCTTACCTCCCATGCCTGGAAAATGTTTCTTTTTTTTTTTTTTTAGTTTTTTTTTTAAACAAATGCTTTATTAACTTCTGTTTTACATCATTCATTTCCGCCAGATTTTGAGTTACAATCATTTTCCCCCCATTATTCCCCTACCCAACCTCCCAGAATAGCAGTCCCACAAGATATCGGTTCCTCCAATCTGCTCTCTCCCATACCTTCTCCCATACCCCCATCGACTTTTCCATTAGATGAAGATGAATCTTTGTGTCCCAATGCCTGCATATCTTACCTCCCAATTATAGGCAAAAGAGTATTAATAATAGTATTTACATATATTTGAAACATTTAATGTTACGACCTCGAATTTCATATCCATTTCCTTCCTCCCTTGTCACCCATTCCTTCTTGGGAGATAAGTAATTCAGTATATGTTGTACATGTCTAGCTATGCAAAACATTATCATGGTATATATATTGTACAAGGCTGCTTATAATTCCCTCCCATTCATGCCACCCCCGACCTGGTCGATTCCCTACATGATCCTGTCCCTCTTCTATAGTGGGTACTTCCAACCTCCCCTCACCCCAAGGATGCCCTCCCATCCATCATCCCTCCTCTCATCCCCCTTCCCCCTATCCTGCTGCAGGTTGAGATATCCCATTTAGTATGTATGTCATTTTCTCCCTGAACCAAATTCAATGTGAATGTGGTTTTACCTTTTTAGCCTTCCTTATTCTCCCCCTCCTTTGCAACCACTTCCCCTACATGAGATAGTTTACCCTACCATGTCTCTCCCCATCTCCTCTTGCCACTTTCCTCTCTCACCTCATAATTTCATCCCTTGAGTATTCTCCCTTCCCAACAAATTCAACCTATGCCCTCTATCCATATATAACTGTAACCATATACACACACATTCACATATGTATTCATATGACCACACCCCCTTCTTCCATTATTTTCATAGTGAGAAAGATATCATCAGTCACAGTTATTGCTTTTCCATATAGGAATGTAAATAGTTCAACTTTGATAAGTTCCTTTTGATTTCTTTTCCCTGATTACCTTCTCAGGCATCTCTTCCTTCTTGTGTCTGGATGTCAAATTTTCTATTCAACTCTGGTTTTTTCCTCAAGAATGCTTGAAAGTCCTCTATTCCACTGAATGACCATATTTTCCCCTGAAACAAAATACTCAGTTTTGCTGGGTAGGTGACCCTTGGGTTCATTCCCAGTTCTTTTGCCCTCTGGAATATCATATTCCATGCCCTTCGATCCCTCAGTGTAGAAGCTGCCAGGTCCTGGGCTATTCTGATTGTGTTTCCACAATATTGAAATTGTTTCTTCCTGGCTGCTTGTAGTATTTTCTCCTTGATCTGGGGATTCTGGAACCTGGCTATAATATTCCTGGGAGTTTTCTTTTTGGGATCTTTTTCAGGAGGTGATCTGTGGATTCTTTCAACCTCTATTTTGCCCTCTGGATCTAAAACATCAGGGCAGTTTTCCTTGAGAATTTCTTGAAGGGTGATTTCTAGGTTCTTTCCTTGATCATGGCTTTCAGGTAGTCCAATAATTTTTAAATTGTCTCTCCTGGATCTATTCTCCAGGTCAGTGGTTTTTCCCATGAGATATTTCACATTGCCTTCTAATCTTTCATTTGTTTGGATCTGCTTAACAGCATCTTGATTTCTCATAAAGTCATTAGCTTCCATTTGCTCCAGTCTAACTCTGAAGGAATGAATCTCCTCAGTGAACTTTTGAGATTCTTTTTCCATCTGGCAAATTCGACTTTTTAAGGCATTCTTCTCCTCATTGCCCTTTTGGGCCTCCTTTGCCATTTGAGTTAGTCTATTTTTTAAGGTGTTGTTTTCCTCAGTCAGGCTGTTGACCCTCATTTCATACTTTTCCTGCATCCTTCTCATTTCTCTTTCCAATTTTTCCTCCACTTCTCTTATTTGATTTTTAAAGTCCTTCTTAAGGTCCTCTATGGCCTGCAACCCACTCATGTTTTCCCCTGGGGCTTTTGGAGCAGGACTTCTGACCTCACAGTCCTTTTCCCGCTCTATGCCCCCAAAATAGGAGTCTAGGGTTGCATTTTTCTGTTTCCTTTGCCTTGGCATGTTGCCACTTAATTGCTTGACTTTTGGGCTTGTTGCCACACTATGGCTTTAAGGCCAGCTAGAGGAATTTTCGTCCCGAACGTGTGGGGGGCAACTTCCGTTTCTGGCAAGCTGTAAACCCACCCACAACTTCCACCCTAGATCACAATCCAGATCCAGGGAGGTTAAAGCAAGAGCGATTACCCCCCAAGACTGATCGCTGGATCTCCCCACGATTTGTAGGCTGGGAGCCGGAAATGCCTCTGAAAACTACAAAATGGCGTGTCTCCTCAGTGGCTTCTAGCCCCCAGGGGAGGGAGCTGACGCATTCCCCAAATACAGGTCCCAAAGTCCATAGGACACTAACCTCTTACTTTGTCCTAGGCATGTCTATGTTGATAATTCTGGAGTCGCCACCGCTCCTGGTGTTCTGGGGTTCCTCCAGCTGGCTGCTGGCCCTGCCGCCCTGGGGCTAAAACCTCGGCTCACACGGACCTGGGCTCGGCTCAGCTTGGCTCGGCTCCTGCGCTCTGCGCTCTGTGAGCTGCCGGCTCCCAGACCGCTGTGCTGTTCCTTCCTGCAGGGCTGCTGGGCTGTCCTCAGTGGGAGGTTAGCTTCTCTGTGTCGTTCTGTGGGTGCTGGGGCTCCAGAAGTTGTTCCGAGTCCTTTTTTACATAGTTTGTGGGGAAGCTGGGGACAGCGAGGTTTGGATGAGCTGTTTCTACTCTGCCATCTTGGCTCTGCCCCCTGGAAAATGTTTCTTTATCTCTGCCTCCTGACTTCTCTGGCTTCCTTAAGACTTAGTGCAGATCTTACCTTCTGCAAGAGGTCTTTCTCATTCTCCTTTACCTTCCCTAAATAGCTACCCAATGATTGTATTTTGTCTCTGAGATTAACTTCGATCTACTCCGTAGATATATCTTATTATTTTCATATTGTGTGCTCCTTGAAAGTAGGGTCTTTTTGAAACGTTCTTTGTATCTCGGCACTTGACAGAATGGCAAGTACATAGTGGCATTTAAGAAATGATTATTGACTGATTTTTTTTCTTGACATCAAATCTATTATAGACAGATTGAAGTCCATATCCTTCATGTTCCTGGGTGAAGTTACCACAACTATGAAACTATAGGTCCTTGAGCTATTGGCATAGACATACAGAGACAATGTTGTGTGTGTGTGTGTGTGTGTGTGTGTTTGTGTGTCTGTGAGAGAGAGAGTGAGAGAGAGAGAGAGAGAGAGAGAGGGGGGGGGGCAAAAGAAGGAGGGAGGAAAGGAGGGAAAAAGACAGAGGAAGGGAAAGAGGGAGAGGGAGAGGGAAGAAAAAAGAGGAAGAGACACTGAAGGTTGAACTTACTGACTAGGATATTTATATATTTTAAGGTAGGGATGAGGAAATTATATTAGAATTATAATTCCTCTAGAAAAATAGAACTCTTTATTAAAATATCAACTTAGTCATGAATCAAATTCTATAAGATCATTATGGGAAAGGAAATAGCATTTAAAGTCAGAATTAAAGATTTAGATAAACTTCAAGGTACCTACTATATTCTACAATTTCATCCGTGATCAATTGCTATTTTATTTAATCAAATGTTTAACCTATTCTAATTTCTCACACAGGGAACATGAAACCTCATTCACCACACAGACATGGGTTTTTAATTTCTTTTCGAGGGGTTCTGCCTATGTCTACTTTTATGAAATTTGATGTAAAATAATTGGGCTGAGTATGAAGTGACTGGTGTTAGATCTTTAACTTTAACTCTTGTGACTCTCAGGGCAGTTAAAATGACATATATTCGTGGAGTAGGTAGAGAAACAAAGACTATGTTTGTCCTTAATCACTAGGTATTTTTACTGAATTAACAATCAAGCTAAGATGGTGACCAGGTATGTATTGAAAACTGTTTTCTCTTAGAATGCATTTAATGCATCCTGATAGTGATTTTCAAATTACCTTGTATGTGCAGTTCTAATTCCCTCTTTTTTTAAGTTTAATTTTTAGTTTTTTTTTCTTTTTACAAAATTATGACTAGTAGATAAAGTGAATATTGTTAGCATGATATGCTTGGATTCTTGGAGAGGTATTTGTCAAACAATCATGATATTTTTATGTATAAAATAGAGAGGATTGGTCTAATATACAGAAGTTAGCTTCATTTGCAATTATTTTATGGATCAAACAAAAATGATGATGAATAATACGAAAAAAATGTTATCCTAGAAGGAAGTTTCTAATGGGATGTTAAAAAAACTTTTGCCTTTGTTCTGTTTCATATGTCTACTAGTGACTTGAGGGAAAGTTTGGATATCAGATTTCTCAAAATTGTAGATGACATAAAGGTAAAAATAGCTAACATGTTTAATAGCAGAATCAGATTTTTAAATCGATATAGGCAGGAAACAAAGAAGGAGTCATATAAGATGATATATGAAGTTTTAGATTTGACTTAAAACCTTCACTGCATATGTAGAGGGTTTGAAACGAAATGAGTACATTATTAAATACACAGAAATAGGTCCTTGGGATACAGACCTAGTAGTGGTATTTCTGAGTCAATGGTTATGCAGTTTGTTATCTACTCCCATTTTCTGGGTGAATTTATCTCTTTCATATTCACAGTACATGCTGTGCATTAATTTCCCTCCATTCTGTTTTTTTCTCTCACTCTCCTCTCTCTCTCTCTCTCTCTCTCTCTCTCTCTCTCTCTCTCTCTCTCTCTCTCTCTCTCTCTCTGTCACTCCCTCATCTTGTCTCTTTTCCAATGTCTATTTTGTTTCTGAACAGTCTTTTTTATTTGCCCTCCCTTTTAGCATCTCCCATTCCCCTTACCCCCTTTCCCTCCTACTATATACACACATATTTCCTCTTCATACTAATTTATATGTGAGTTAAGTTCAAGTGTTACATGCCTCCTTTGACGCCATTTTCTCCATCACTGTAAAAGCTCTTCTTTGCATGATTTTTATGTGAGATAATTTTTCTTCTCCTTTTTTCTATTCTTCCCTCTTGTCCTAGGGCATCACCCTTTCTAGTCTATCCATGCATTTTACATCATTCCAACATAATTGGCTCACTACTGTACCTTCTTTTTATATAGAATCCTTATAACTGTCCTAATAAAAATAAATGTCTCAGAAGTGACTTGTATCATTTTCCCAGAAAGAAAAGGAAACAGTGTGACCTTATCAGGTCCCCTATGATTTCTTTTAATGCTTTTTTATGTTTATGAGTTTTATATTTGGAAGTAAAACTTTCAATTCAGCTCTGGTCTTTATAAGAAATTTTTGAAAGATATTTATTTCATTAAATATCCATTTTCCCCTAAAAAGATTATACTCATTTTTGCTGAGTTGGTTATTCTTGTTTGTAATCTCACTTTACTTTCCTCTGAAATAATATATTCTAAGACCTCAGATGATGCGGTGGTCTCTAAATCTTGTATGATCCTAAATGCAGTTGTACAATATTTTAATGGTGTCTTTTTGGTTACTTAAATTATTTTCTCTTTGAATTAGCATCTCTGGAATTTGTTTATAATAATCCTGAGATTTTTATTTTATTATTTTTGGGATCTCTTTAAGGTGGTGATCATGGAGTCTTTCAATTTCTATTTTACCCTCTAATTTTGGGATATCAGGGTAATTTTTCCTTGATTTTTCTTGAAATATAGAATCTTTTGTTATCATGACTTTCAGATAATCCAGTAATTCTTAAATTATCTCTCCTTGATCCATTTTTAGGTCAGTTGTTTTCCCAATGATGTATTTTACATTTTTTCTTTTAAAATATATTTTTAAAATTTTATTGTTTCTTTGTGTCTCATGGATTCATTAGCTTCTACTTGCCAAATTTTAATTCTTAAGTAATGATTTTCTTCAGTGATCATTAGTATCTATTTTTGCTATTTTGTTAATTCTGTTTTTCAAGGTTTTCTTTCCTTCAGGAATTTCATGCCCCTTTTACCAAGTTGTTAATTTTCTTTTCATGCTCTATTACTTTTCTTACCTAATTTTTAAGTCAAAATTTTTCTAATTTTACATAATTTTTACCTAATTTTTACATAGCTCCTCCAGAAGTTGTTAGTTATGTGTCTAACCCACATATATCATAATTTTCCTGCAATTTTAAGTGTTAATTGTATAAAACATAGCTTGCAACTTTTGAAGTTTTGTCTTAAATATGTATCAATTGCTCTCCTAGTCCTTCTCATTTTATTCTTCATTAGTCTAAATAGCACTCAAAATTGTTCAATTTTTACAATATTGATCTTACAATCTATTTTTCCTATTTTTTCCATACTTCACTTTGCATCAGTTCATTTAGGTCTTTTTTGTCCTTTTGAAATTGTGTGTTCCTCATTTCGTACAATATATGTATATATCACAATTTATTAATCATTTCCTCAATTGTTGAGCATCCTCTTAGGTTTCAACAGAACAAAACAAACAAGAAAAAAACACTTCTATGGATATTTTTATAAGTATAGGACCTTTTTCTCCTTCTTCAGTCTCTTTGGGGTATTGTCATAGTAGTGGTATAGCTGTGTTAATTTTTGTGAATAATTCCAAATTACTTTCTAGAATGGTTGCATCCTTTCAGAAGTCCACTAACTGAATAGTCATTTGCCTATTTTTTTTTCCGAAAGCCCCCAATTTATCACTTTCATTTTTGTCATCTTGGTGGTTCTTATAGATGTGATGCAGAATCATTGAATCACTTTACTCAGCATTTTTTGTTTGTTTGTTTGTTGGTTAGGACTGATTTGGACTTTTTTTCATATGGCTATAAATAACCTAGTTTTCTTCCTTTGATTATTACATCTTCGTATCCTTTGACTATCAATTGGTAAATGGCTCTTTTTTTCTTATAAATTTGAGTCAATTTATATATATATCATGACAATGAAATCTTTATCAGAGAAACTTAGCACAATAATTTTCTACCAGGTAATTGTTTTCCTTTTAATCTTAGCTTTTATTTTTGCTTGTATAAAATCTTAAATTTTTTGGTGTCAAAATTATTCATTTTATCTTCTATGATCTTTATTTCTTGTTTGGTCGTTAATATCACTCCTTTCCATAGATTTGATAGGTATTTCTTTCCATATTTCTCTAATTCTTTTATGATATGACCTTTTATATGTAGATCATGTACCTATTTAGATTCTGTCTTTGTATAAGGTGTGAGGTGTTGGTTTAAATCTAATTTCCCACATACTGCTATTCAAATTTCCCCACACTTTTTTTTTCTTTTTGGAGGGGGAGTAAGCAGGGCAATTGGGGTTAAGTTATTTGCCCAGGAGAGCTAAGTATCTGAGGCTGGATTTGATTTTTACGTATTCCTTATTCCAGGGTGGGTGCTCTATTGACTGTACCACCTAGCCACCCATTCCCCATATATATTTTTTTTTATGAAATAGTGAGTACTCACACTTTTATACATTTCAAGTTTATTGAAGTTTTTTTAAAATTATTTCAATTATATTTAACTGATATTAGAATTAAATATATAATAGTATAATCAGCAAGTAGTCATTTTGGTTTTTCTTTACTTATGGGTATTCCCACAATTTCTATTTTTTTTCCTTATGTTACTATGGGAAATACTTCTAGTGCTATGATAAATAAATGTTATGGCAAATGACATCGCCATTTCAATCCTAAATTTATAGCAGGGATTCTAGTTTATCTCCTTCACAACATATAATTTTAACAAAAAGCTATTTTAATTAGTTTTCTAGTTTATTTTCTTTTTAATTTTTTTTTTGTTTTCAGCAATCATTTTTATAATCTTTGTGTTTCATTTTTTCCCTTCTTTTCCTCCATCCCCAAGACGGTAAGAAACTTGACATATGCTATATTTGTAAAATCATATTAAATGTATTTCTGTATTAATCATGTTGTAAAAGAAGAATCAGAACAAAAGGGAAAAAAACACAAGAGAAAAAAGAGAGAAAATAGTATGCTTTGATCTTCATTCAGACTCCATAATTCTTTCTCAAGCTGTACATAGCATTTTCCAATTCCCTTGGAATTTTCTTAGATCTTTGTATTACTGAGAAAAATTAAGCCTATCAAAGTTAATCCTTTCACAATGTTGCTGTTATAGTCTACAGCGTTCTCTTAGTTCTGCTCACTTCTCTATTGTAGTTTTGTAATAAAATTTATCTTGTTTTTTTTTAAAGTTTTTCATGTATCTATTGACATAATCATAGGATTTGTGTTGACTTAAATATTAAAACGTTAATTAAATTTATAAATTTCCTAACATTAGTACAAACCTGCATTTCTGGTATATATCCAACCAGATCATAGCGTACTATTTTTGTAATATGTTGTTTAAGCTTTTAATTTTTACTAATATTTAAAATAAATGTTGCGTTTCTTTGTTCATTAGGCCTTTTTGAATTTGTTTAGTTTTAGTTCTCTTTTTTAATTTGAATTTCCTTGGTTTCTATATCAAGACCAAATTTGTGTGAAAATAGCAACTTAGTATGACTCCTTCTTTTGCTACTTTTGCAAACAATATGTAATATTCGGATTAATTGTACCATGAATATTTGATAGAATTCACTTATGAATCCATCTTGTCCTGGAGGTGTGTGTGTGTGTGTGTGTGTGTGTGTGTGTGTGTGTGTGTTTCTCCACCCTCTTTGGAAGTTTATCTCATTCCTTGATAACTTTGCTTTATAGATATCATCCACAGCTGCTCAATTGAAATCTTGAATTTGTATCATTTATCATGTATATTTTCTCTTGAATCCACACTTTTAAAAGAATTTGTTCTTTGGCCTATCAAATGGCAAAAGGTTGGCTTAAAGTTCTTTGCTCATATAAAGAAGAAAAACAGCTTTTCTGCTCAATGTGAAAATATAAGCACATTCAAACTCAGTATGCAACTGAGCTGTTACTATGGTAATAATATGTCATGAAGTATGGTCATAAATGTTTTTCAAAGTATTCCTCCATTTCTTATCCAAATAGTGAATGTTTTCTAGTATATTTAGTTAATGGTAGATCAATTGCTATCTACCTCTCCCTACTCCTGCCAAGCAAATGATAGGCAAAGATGAATCATATTGCTTTAACAATATTGCTAGTGTTACCCATTGATTTAGTATAATCAATGCAATTCTGAACATTGGATTTCCACTTTAAATGGAATGCTAAAATTGCAATTCTTAGATTATCTCCTGCTAATAATTGTCCTGTATGATAGTTGGACTATTTTCCACCATGACAATTAAACATTATCTACTCAAATGGCTTCAGGACTCCAACAGTGCTTAGTGGCTACAACAGTGTAGGGGATGTCATAGTGTCTATCTCATATAAACTGCGTCATGTTGACAATAAGATAGCAATTATGAAAGTCAATAAGCACATAGCTTGAGGAAAGCCAGGATTATATTACAGTAAGTTTTTCTGTTAGATTTATTTCAGGACAAGAAGAGCAAACATTTTAAAATGCTATCAGTACTGTCATGAATATTACTTACCATTCTTTCCTTGAATTAACAATCTCTTGGCTTTGGGGGGAAAATCAGCTAACAAGAACCATTATTTCCCAATGTTTACCTTATTCCTAGACAGTCCTCAACTTTGATTTTACCAGTGTAAGTTAATACTTATTCAGATCACAACAGATCTGTAATATAAACTTCTTTAGAGAGGGTTTTTTTTTCTTCCCCCCCCCCCCCCGCTTTCAATTGTATCTCCAGTACCAAGCTCATTTTCTATTAGACAGTGGACACTTAATAAATGCTTGTTGATTGATTGTTGTATGATAGATTTTCCTATGGCACTGAGAAGATAAAAGAGTTCCCCAGGGTTGAACACCAGTATGTGTCAGATTTTGAAATGGAAATCAGATCTTCCTGACTTAAGACTGCTCCTTGTCCATTACATTATATCCCTTACCTAAACAAGGATCATAGATTCTTGTATAACAGAGAAAAAATACATTTGAAATGAATGTTTTAAGATATTTTGTATAGCTAAACTATTTTTTCAGTAAGAAATTGAAATGTGTAACAATTAATTCCTGCCTTTCATAGTTCTTTTTTTTTTTCATTTAGAATTGACCAAAATAAAATTAAAATCCATAAAATTTACCTTCTTGGTATATTAATTAAACTTCTAGGGCTAAATGAGGTTTCCTTGGCATTTAATAATCCCACATGGGAAAATAGGAACTAGGAGAGAAAATAGCCTTATATTTTTCTTGGGACTAGTTATTTTTTTATTGGGTCAAAAGATTTCCATTGAAGAGTACAATAAGTCTGTTGTTAACTTGCTCTATCTAAAGGTTATCTTTGCTAAGTGGTTTTCACAGAAATAGTTGTTTGGTATTCCTGTTTTATGCATGTGAGTATGTATGTGTGGAAGTTTCTGAGAAAAATTAACTCTATGGGGAAAAAAGAACTATAGCACATTTTGTCGTAAATTTCTATTCTCAACACGGTAAAACAGCCAGGACGTATGGTGACAACAGGAATTAAATGTTATGCTACTTAAATTGATGAAAGTTTTCATTATTATTGCCATTTCTTTATTATTTGTATCATATGCTAGGACTAGGACTCAAACAAGAAAAACGTGCTCATTAAAGGCTGTTTTTTTTATTTTATTTTAATTTGTTTTATTTAAAGCATTAAAATAAGATGGATGTCTGAGATCTGTATTGCTACGCTCATTTTCTCAATTTTACATGGACTACATCTCCTCCTTCAGGATTCCACCATACTTTCAGGAATTTGGAAGAGCTTTTTCTTAACTGGTATTCATTAAATCCTCCACTGTTTAGGCCCTATTTTTAGAAAGTCAGTGACTAGTACCTCTGTTTGATTTAACCATTTAATAAACCTTAGCTTTTATGAAATTATGTAAGATGATCTATTTACTTCAAAAATATATTCAATACAAATATATAACAATTTATCCATATATCACCTTGGGACCATATCATTCCCCTATAAAACTTTAGTTTAAGGGCATATAGGATTGAAATGTAGCTTAGTTTCTGCTTTCCTCCTATAAAATTTTAATATCGGGGGGGAGTGGATTTGAACGTCAGCTTCGTTTATACACAGCATTGATCCTATCAGGTTCATATCCAAATTTGGCATAAATTTTGAATATCCCTGCATGAGTCTGTACCTAAGCAATTGGTTGGATTCCTAAGCATGTCATTCCCAAATGTTATTCCTTGATACTCAAGGCATCAGGGCTGTGTCAAAACCTTAGACTCCAGAATTCTGGGATGATAAGGTTATGTAATGGTTGTATAACCACTCCATTCCAAACCTTAGGGATTTGATGTTACTCTGGTTGCAAGACCTGATTCCACAATTCTCACAATACCAAGGAGCTTTCTGGTGTTCATACTCTTAACTCTGTTGTCATTGGTATCCGCCAAGAATGCTGAAGCGGAAAGAGTATAGCTGAGGATGATAAAGTTTTTTGAATACCTCTGAAGTCTTCAACCAATGTTAGCAAGTTGGAACCAATTACCAGTTACTCTTCACGCTTTGAAGTTTATCTATTTAAGGCATTTCTGTTATAAAGCATAATGAATCACCCAAAGTAGCTCCTTTACATGCTCCACATATAGAGTTAGCATTGAATGTCAACTGTACATTTGCCTAAAAGACTATTTTAGGGAGAAATCGCACAAAGCAAGTATTCATACAGAGGTCAGAAGATGTGATACCAGGACACTCTCAAGATCTCTCTGAAGAACTTTGGAGTTGATTATATGACATAGGAGACACTAACACAGGACCAGCAAGCATGGGGTGCTTTTTCTATGAGCAAAGCAGAATTGCACTAGCTCTGAAGCAAGATGAGATGCAAAAATTTATGGACATCTCCACTACAAATCTTCAAATGAACTATTTCTGCCCAACCTGTAGCAGAGACCTAGGAGTTCACAATGGTCTAATTAGTCATAGTCAGACACACTGTACATTGACCCCTACATAGTGATGTCATTTTGGTCCTCTTTGAGGATTAAGTACAACAAACAACTTTGTGTGAAGACACCATGTGAAGAATTCTACACATGAGTTAGAACCCTATTACATATTTATAGAGCATTTTAATAGAGAACAAAATTTTTTATCATATTATCTCATTAGAGGTTCATAATAATTCTGTCATGTGATTACTACAGGTATTTTAATACACATTTGACGTATGATAATACTAATGCTTAGGGAATTTAATTGATATTATGCAACTAATAATCACCAACGGCAGAACCTAGGCCATTCTAACAACTAGTCTAGTATTTTTCTACTCTGCCATACTATTTCCTACTCTTTTTAATATTGATAAATAGTAACCTACTTTTCTTGGTGATTTGCAGAGCATTTTCCTAAAAATACTGATGTAAAGTATTGAGTATAAATGTTTTACGGATGAAAAAGAAAGACTAAAATAATTTCTCCAAGGTCAAATAACTAGTAAATATGGATTGCACTAGTTTCCTGACTGTGTCTTCTCTATAATATTATAACCAGAACACTCATTTTTAGCATGAAAGTACTTTAAGGACAGTCCTTGCTTCGTTCTTGTTGCCTTTGTATAGCTATAACCAGTGACCAGTACAGGGTCCACAAGAAAGTAGTTTAATCTGTATTGGTGATTAAAATGATTGTCAAAATCATCAAAATGATTGTCAAATTTAAATTGTTTCTTTGAAAGATTCAATCAAACAATCAAACAATCACTAGTAATAGGGAAAATGAGGTTCAGTAGTGGGAAGTGACTTACTGAGTTCAAACAATTAGCCTGTGGCTAGATAATGTTGGCTTATCTTTATTTGCTTTCCCCTCATTCTTTACATTTGTTGCAAAAAAACCCAAAAAACCAAAACAACAGAAAACAAACAAACATGTGATCTGAAATCAAAAGTCCTAGATTTGAATCTCTACTCTATTGCTATAGAAGTAATAACATATATTAAAGTTCCTACCAATATAGGCTAGCTAGTTACCTCACCCTTGAGAGGTCAATTGTTCTTGAAACTTGATTGATCCAAGGGGCTAAAGCATGAGTCGTTAACTTAGTTTTCTCTTGACCAAAGCATAAAAACCATTGGAGCAAAGTCAAGAGCTTCCCCTTCAGGCTCGAGCAAAATAGACTGAACAGCCAATATGGAATCTATACTTAGCTGAATCAGTGCTGTATCCTCAGTAAATATCCTTTAAGTAAACCTCCTTTTGTTAACTGCTGGGTAATTATGAATATTTTATTTAATTCACATTTTAAATTTGAGCAAATAAAGTAGTCTGAATTGGGTCTAACCTACAATGATTACTAGCCAATATGACTTGGTGAAGTTACTTCACCTCTTTGTACCTCAGTTTCTCTATCTGTAAAATAAGAAAGTTGAGCAAGATAATCTCTAATATTTCTTCTAGCTCTAGATCCTATGGAGATCTCTCATTTCATGAAAAGATCCTAAGGAAACCCTGAGTTTTTTGCATGTAAATATTAGAATGTAGTATTCTGAGGGCCTTTTGGTCATTACAAACATTTAAGCAACAAGGTGGTAGAGCGCTAGTCCTGGAGTCAGGAAGACTCCTCTTCCTGAGTTCAAATTTGGCTTTTAAAATGTTAGTTGCCTGACCCGAGGCAAGTCACCTAACCCTGTTTGCTTCATTTTCCTCATCTGTAAAATGAACTATAAAAGGAATTTGCAAACCACTCCTAGATATTTGCCAAGAAAATCCCAAAAGGGATCCTGAAGAATCAGACACACATGAAAAATGACTAAACAACAAACGTATGAGTACAGGCATCGCTTATTACTCTTTGCATTGTGGGTGTTGATAACTCCATTTTCCTGAGAGCTGAGTTTCATTTCTGATAAAGCACAATTTAGGGACCCAACTTCATAAGGAGTAACTGAAAAAATTTTACATGGTTCAATTAATTATCAAGCACCTTAAAGCTAAGTATCTCATGTTTCTTCAGTGGGTCTGATGGGGATTGAGCACACCTTGATCCACTACTTGTTCCAGTAGAACTGGAGGAATGGGGGAGAGAAATGATATTGTGTTAAACCTATATAGTCCTCCCTAATCCTCTTGTCATAGTTTGATCCCAGGAAGCTTGGAAAACATACAAACACTTAACAACAACAACAGCAACAATAACAACAACAGCAACAACAACAACAACAACAACAACCACTTTGAAAAGGATTCATAGCATTTAGAAATAAATAAATAAAACCTTGTGTATTGATTAATTAAATGCAGGTTATATCATGTGTATCTTTACTTTTATATAAACCCTAAGAAGCAAATCTCTAAATTATTTACCAATCCAGCAATGCATGCAAAGATAACACAGCCTACATTTATAAAAAAGACAGAACCTTGACAGAATGCGTTATATAAAATATTGAAACTCCAAACTTGAGGATATAAGCATATGTGTTTGGAAAAGTCTATCTATCCCACATTTCAAGTGTAGAAAAATTTATTTCTTAACTGCTTCACAAGGATGTGCTGAATTGCTGAAAAGAGTCTTATATCCTTCTAGAAAAATCTTCTGTAGAAGACATAACTTCACAAAATAATGGATCAGAAGAGCTGCAAAAGAACCTAGGCCTTTAAAGTTGAAAAAGAACTTGACAGATTAAAATGGTGTGCCCATTACAATTAGACAAAATTTAATTAGGATAATTGTAATATCTTTCACTTGGGTTTAAAAATGGATTAATACAAATGGTGGAGGAAAGACTAGGCAACAGTTTATGTTTTTAAAAAAAGTTCCTGGGGAAATCAGTGGAATGCACTTTCGATATAAGTGAGCAACATAAATTGACTATTATTTTGAAGTTTAGCTAAATTACTGTATCATAGTCTTCAAATAAGTTATGGTATTCTTGTTCTATATTCTGACCATGTAACATATGTGTGCAGATATGAGTGTCCAGTGCATTGTTCTCCTCATTACCTTTTTGAGGCTCTTTTGCCATTTGAGTTATTCTTTTTTTAAGGTGTTATTTTCCTTAATCGGCCTGTTGACTCTCATTTCATACTTTTGTTGCGTCTTTCTCATTTTTCTTCCCAATTTTTCCACCACTTCTCTTATCTGCTTCATAAGGTCCTCTATGGCCTGTAGCCAGCTTGTATTTTCATTTGGGGCTTTTGGTGCAGGAGTTCTGACCTCACAGTCCTCCTCCTGTTCCATGATTCGATCCTCTTTGCCCCCAAAATACGAGTCTAATGTTGAATTTTTCTGTTTAATTTGTTTCCTTTGCCTAGGCATGTTGCCACTCAATTACTTGACTTTTGGGCTTGTTGCCACATTAGGACTTTGCCACAAGATAGAGGAGCTTCCCTCCCAAACGTTGGGGTCTTCTCATCTTCCAGAGGTATTAGTTGGGTGGCCTCTGTGAAGCCTCCACATGCTCCAGTAAGCTGGACACACACCCCAAGACCTCCACCCCAGACCGCAATCCAGATCCAAGAAGGGTAAAGCAAGAGCACTTCCCCCTACAGTCTGCAGACCAGGAGCTGAAGCTGCAACTGAAGGTGCAAAATGGCATCTGTCCTGTGTCTCCTCAGCCACTTCTTACCCCCAGGGGAAGAAGCCAATGCGTTCCCCAAATACTGGTCCCAAAGTCCATAGGGCACTAAGCTCTCACTTTGTCTGAGCATGTCTGTGTTGATAATTCTGGATACTCCACAGCTGCTAGTGTTCTGGCTCCCTCCAGCCAGCTGCTGGCCTGGCTACCTGGGGGCTAAAACCTTGACTCACATGGGCCTGGGCTTGATTCAAGAGCACTTAGCTGTTGGCTGACAGAGCACTGGACTGGCTGCTCCCTGCAGGGCTGTCCTCAGAGGGAGGTTAGCTTCTCTGTGTTGTTTTGTGGGTGTTGGAGCTTCAGAAGTTGTTCAGAGTCCCCTTTTACATGATTTTGAAGTGGTCTGGGCTACAGTATTGTGGAAGTGCTGCTTCTACTCTGCCATTTTGGCTCCACCCCCCAAATTCTAATTTTAACATATTATTTTCTTCAATTGTATTTTATACCTCCCTTTCCATTTGGCCCATTTTACTTTTTAAAGAATTCTTCTCTTCTGTGAATTTTTGTGCTTCCTTTTCCATTTGGCCAATTCTTCTTTCTTTTTTTTTCTTTTTTTTTTATTGGTCAATTAAACAAATGCTTTATTAACTTCTGTTTTACATCATTCATTTCCGCCAGATTTTGAGTTACAATCATTTTCCCCCCATTATTCCCCTACCCAACCTCCCAGAATAGTAGTCCCACAAGATATCACTTCCTCCAATCTGCTCTCTCCCATACCTTCTCCCATACCCCCATCGACTTTTCCATTAGAGGAAGGTGAATCTTTGTGTCCCAATGCCTGCACATCTTATCTCCCTATTACAAGCGAAAGAGTATTAATAATAGTATTTATATATATTTGAAACATTTAATGTTACGACCTCGAATTTCAGATCCATTTCCTTCCTCTCTTGTCACCCATTCCTTCTTGGGAGATAAGTAATTCAGTATATGTTGTACATGTCTAGCTATGCAAGACATTATCATAGTAGATATATTGTACAAGGCTGCTTATAATTCCCTCCCACTCATCCCACCCCCCACCTGGTCCATTCCCAATTTTTCTTCTACATATATTATTTGGCTTTTAAAATCTTACTTCAGTTTTTTCAAGAAGGCTTTTTGGTCTTGAAACCACTTCATTTTCTCTTTTTAGATTTCAGAGGTGGGCTTATTGACAATGTTGTCCTCTTCTAAATTTATGCCTCAATCTTACATTCCTGAAATGGTCATTGGTTATTGTCTGATTCTGCTTCTTGCTCATGGTGTTTGCCCATTTCCTGGCTTTTAAAGTTGAGCTTACCTACTGGAGTGCAAGGGGCACTGATCCAAAGTTCTTTCTTTGGGATCCTGGGACCTTTCACTGGCTATGTTTGCTGGGGCCTTCAGTGATGAAAGTTGTAAGTTGTAAGTGTCTGGCAGCTTACTAGTTACTGGACTGGGGTCTGCAACACTGGAGCTCTCAGGATGGGGGTGGGAAGTCTGGTGCCTGGAAGACAACTGCTCACCTAGGGTACTTGAATGTTTGACTGCTGGAGGATGGCTGCCGTACTGGAGCAGTGGCTCATGGAATTGTTCTTCCTGGAGTTGTGTCTCTTTGAGTTGTGTTGAAGTACTGGAAGATTTGGCTACTGGAGAATTCTGGTGTACATGGTGGTTTTCTGATCTGCTGTCTTTGCATACTCCTGCCTGTACTGAGTCATTCAGGAGCTCCTGGTGTTTGTGCTTTCCTGCTCCACCACCCTGGGGCTCAGAATCTCCCCCTGGTGTTGAGGTGAAGCTTGCCACTGGCTTGCTGGGATACCTCCTGCCCTATGCTGCTACACCTACCCCAGAGTAAGAGGGTTTTTTTTTTTTTTCATTAATCCCCCAAGCTTACTGGGCTTCAAGACTCCTGCTCACTGTCTATCTGCTGTCTCAGCTATTCCATGGTATTTTTCTGGGATAATATTTTTTGGAACTTCAGAGGTCAATAAGGGGTTGTGAGAGTGAGTTACTTCTTCCTCCACCATCTTGCCTCCCAGAAGCAGAAGACGATATTTTGTCTTTTTTATGGTGATTCTCGATGGTCCAGGTTATCTTTTGAGCAGACCATTCATTTGGGCTCTTTGCTTTTTCCTACAGCTGACAATTAGGCAAATTTCTTTCTTGAATTCATATATTTTCCATATTTTCTCTTATAAAAGGGGTCTATATTCCTCAGAGTCACCTCAATTGACTAGGTGGGCCTGATTCCTTATGAGTGTGGTATCTCCTGCTGTGTGGGTTGTTTCAAAGAAAGACACATCATGGTAGAGGAGGGCAGAGAAAATTCTTCTTCACCTGATACTTTCTGGATGGTGCATAAAGGGAAAGACATAGATCAGTCCTTTCTAAAGAGCACAGTTCTTTCTCCATAGATGAATCACACCTAAAATGATTGGGATAATATGCCTCTTATCTCTCTTCTCAATGAATCTTCTTAAAACATGGGTTCTAAAAATGATTTTGTCATGACAGTCTAGTAAAACTGATATAAATCCTCTGACAATATGTTGCAAATGCATAAAATTAAATTCATAGATTAAAGGGGAAACTGAAGGTCAATAAAATCAAGATATATTTATTCCCATACAAGTTTTCAGAATCCAAGTTGAGACCCTTACCTGAGAATATACATCCTGATTTTTAAAGATCATTTGGGGTGTGGTCTATCCTTTTGATTGAAATTTAACTATTTCATATTTCATAAAGTAACAAGTTTAGACACAACATTGCATTTCACTTATTACCTTAATACCTTTCTGTCTCTGTGAGTCTATCCTTCTTTGATTTTATCACCTAGATTGGGGCAGGTTAGAATCATTTGACCAGCGATATCCTGAGAGGGTAGACCGTTCATCACCTTGTTATTAATTCATGGTTATTTTTTTTCTTTCCAAATAGCTCAAAAGAGTAAGATTTTACAGTATTCTTAATGTGCGGAGATTTAACTTTTGTATCATTAATGGGGCTTAGTTTGATCATGTGAATCCTACAGCATGATGAAATAATTCTTTCTTATAGACTGGAAATGTTGAAGTTATTTAAGAATTTGAAACTTCTTCATCACAGAAATGTAATAGATTATTTGGGAGTTTATGGGAAGTCCTCTTTGCTTCCTGTTATTCCCCAAATTTCTAGTTTGGTATCAGAATGAAAATATGTAACATTGTCTTAGCCCCCATCTCAGAGGAATGTCTTCTTAGACACAAATGTTAATAAAATTTCCTTTAGGTTTTGTGTCTAACTAAAAGTAAAAGAACAAACTCTTTAGTTAGATTAGAAAAAAAAAGTATAGGACAAATGTTCCTGTTTTTTCATAGAATTGAATGGTAAAAAGTAAAAAAAAAGGGATTATTTACTGATATGGGTAAATTGTCATGCCCTTTCTACCAATTTGCAAAAAAGAAGTAAAGTGGCAGTTTGTTATTTGTGTGATTACAGAAGTCATCTCATATTTGTAGAGAGCTTGACTCTTGATGCATGAAGTAGTAAATAATCGAGACTTTGAACAAACATTTGCATTAATCAACATAAGAAGTGGCACTGATTTATAAATCTGTTCTAAACACAGAAATACAGAAGATGGGTAATATATTTAAAATCTTTATTGAGTCCCACATCATTTTCTTACACTCTCTTCATGATTAAATCATTTCTTACTTTATTTTATGGACAATTATGTGAAGGAAAAATGAAATATAATGAACTATTAAGGTACTACATAACTATTTATGCACATGATGTGATTTGTAAAGAGTATGTGCTCTCCATCAGTTAGAAGCATAGTGAATAGACAGCTGCTTATCTAAAGAGACAATTAAGGATCCAAATGCCCTCTCCCTTGACCTGTAAAAAATCTTTTGCCTCTTAAAAATTTCCTAGAATATTTGTCTGATCTCTTTGGCCCCATTCTAGTGTCTCATATTATGCTTATCTCTAAATCAGGATATATCCAGGCATTATACTGGAAATGTTTTTATAATAATGTCTGCACCATTTTCTTTCATCTTTGTAATCCTACTGTTAAAGATAAGTACTTAGACACAATCAGTATTTCATAATCTCTATACTTAGAGATAGGAAGGGTGGAATCAAGTTGTCGTAAAAAAACAAAAACAAACTGGCTAATTTGGGGTGGCTAATTTGGTGTGTATGTGTGTTTATACACACACACACACACACATATACGTATGTATGTATGTATGTATAGACAGGGGACACAGGGTGAGTTGACAAGGGATGATATCTAAAAAATAAAATTAAGGGGTGTGAGTGGAATGAACTGGGAGGACAAAGGGAGAGGTAAAATAGGGGTAAATTATCTTACATAAAATAGGCAGTAGAGGGGAAGAGGGGGAAAGTGAGAGGGAATGAGTGAACCATACTCTCATCAGATTTGGCTTAAGGAGGAAAAAAACATGTACAGTCAATTGGGTGTGGAAATCTAGCTTACCCTTCAGGGAAGTAGGGGTGAAGGGGATAAAAGAAAGGGGATTATAATAGAAGGAAAGGCAGATTTGGGGCGGGGATAATCAGAAGCAAAATCTTTTGAGGAGGCATAAGATCAGATTATAAAATAGAATGAATGGGAGGTGGGATAAGATGGAGACAAATAAAGTAAGTCTTTCACAAGATTAATATAATGCATGACTGCACATGTATAGCCTATATAGAATTGTTTTCACAATGAGTATGGGGTGTAAGGTAGGAAGGGAGAGAATTTGGGACTCAAAGTTATAAATAATGAATGTTAAAAATTGTTTTAATGTACAACTGGAAAATTATATATAGATATAGATATAGATATAGATATAGATATAGATATACACACACACACACACACATTGGGATATAGAAATCTCACCCTACATGAAAATAGAAGGGAAAGGGAATTAGAGAAGGAAGGGGTGTGGGGAATGATAGAAGGGATTGTAGATTGGTGGAAAGTGTAATCAGAATGAATATCATCTTGAAGTTGAGGAGAGGAATGATGGGGAGAAAATTTGGAACTCAAAATCTAGAGGAAGTGAATATTGAAAACTAAGATAAATAAATAAATTGAAATGAAGGGGAAGGGGAGTAGTGAAGGATTGCCCTTGTAGAATGCTGAAGCATTTTTAAATTTTACAGCTATTCATAACTCTGACTGCATTATAAATTTAGCCAATTTAATAGCGATCTGTAAATCACTTGAGAAAAGCAGTCATTTGAACAGAGTTCCATTTTGCCAAAGCACTGCTGAAGTGTTTTTGTGTTCTTATTGACATTAAGCTTTATGTGGCATGTTTACCTTTTTTTTAGTGCATTAAGTTTTTATTTTATTTTACTTTTAAAATTTATTTATTCTTAGTTTTCAATATTCATTTGTATTAATTAATTTGTTTATTTTTAGTTAATAAGATTCAATTCCATAGTTCCTTGAGTTTCAAATTTCCTTTCCCTCCCTTCCCCCCAGCCCCTACGACAGCATATAGTCCAGTATAGGATCTGCAAATACTTTCATATTATACGTTACTCAAGTTACAAAGGCGTATTGTACTAGGTGGGATGAAAAATGGTAAAGAAGAAATAAAACCAAACAATGAAAAGAAAAAGATTAATTAGTTTGCTTCCATCAGGATTCAAGCTCAGTTCTTTCTAGTTATTTCTCTGGATGTCACATCTCTCTCCATCATGAATCTTTCGAGACTGACTTATATCACTGCATTGCTGAAAAGAGTCCAGTCTGTCATAGTTGGTTATCACACAAATGTTGTTTCTGTGATTGTATAGAAATTTATCCTGGTTCTACTCTTCTCACTCAGCATCAGTTTGTATAAGCCTCTCCAGGTAAATATGAAAACAGTCTCCTCCTCATTTCTTATAGGACAATAGTATTCCATTACATGCATATACCACAACTTGTTTAGCCATTCCCAATATGATGGACACCCCTTTAATTTCCAATTCTTTGCAACCACGCAAAGAGCTGCTATAAATATTTTTGTACATATGGGTCTTCCTCCTTCTTCTATGATCTCTTTGGGATATAACCCTAGTAGTGGTATTGCTGGGTCAAAGGGTATAAAATTATTTATAGCCCTTTGGGCATAATTCCAGATTGCTCTCCAGAATGATTGGATAAGTTCACAACTCCACTAGCAATGCATTAGTGTTCCAATTTGCCCACATCCTCTCCAGCATTTGTCATTTCAACATTCATTTTTATAAGATTTTGAATTACAAATTATCTGCCTGTCTCTTCCATAACCCCACCCCAAGGTAGCAAGCATACTGAATACCCCTTCCTCCAATCTGGTCTCTCTTAAATCCTCTCCATCCATTCCCCCTTAGTTTCTTATAGGGCCAGATGGTTTTCTATACCCCATTGCTTGTATATTGTATTTCCTGGTTGCATGTAAAAAATTATTTTTAACATTTGTTTTTAAAACTTTGAGTTCTAGATTTTTCCCCTTCTTCCCTCCTCACCTATGCCCACTGGGAAGATAAGCAATTCAATGTAGGTTGTACATGTGTGGTTACACAAAACATTTCCATAGTAGTTATATTGTGAAATACTTACTATATTTCCCTCCTTCCTATCCTGTCCCCCATTTATTCTTAATCTGCCTCCCTTGTGTCATGCTGTAGCAGCAAGCACCCTAGCATTCCCAGGGTGGCTGCCAACACAGGTTCTTAGATCTGCTTTTCTAAAGGAAAGCAACTCAAAATGGGTTAACAATCTTGCTTTAATCAATCAAACATATCATTTACCTAGTTCAGGGGAAAAAGGCAGCACTCCAAAATTCAGAGTATACATAAGTTACAAGAAGAAATTACAAGAAGACAGAGAAACAAACAGATCAAGCAGACAGGCCTCCAATTGTTCAATCATTATATCAATACCTAGTCAGTTACCAGAGAGGGAATCAATATCTGGGTTTTTCAAAGATATGGGGCTCTGAAGGGCTGCCCAGAGTCTTGTCTGGTCAAATCACACAACACTTCTCAAAGTGAGCCCCAAAACAAAGCCTTACAACAGGGTTTATATAGCCTTCACCTGGATCAGAGAATGTAACAACCCTCTTGACCCACTCACTGCCTAATCAAAAATTATCTCTTGAAAAACAAACCTTCAGACACAGGCTCCAGGTGCACTTAAGGCTATCCAAGGGCCTAGGGGCAGGGAAGATCTTAAATTTACATTCCCTTTACATTCCCATTACACATGCTTCCTCTTATCCCCATCCCCCTTCCTTTCCTTTAGGTTAAGAAACCCAACTGAGTGTGTATGTTTATCCCTCCTTAATCCAAATCCAATGAGAATAAGGTTAACTCATTCCCTTTCACCTTCTCATGCTTCTCTAGCTTCTTATATTTGAAAGTCAAATTTTCTGTTCAGCTCTGGTCTTTTCATCAAGAAGGTTTGAAAGTGCTCTATCTCATTGAATATCCATATTTTCCTCTGAGGTTTTATACTAAGTGATCCTTGCTTTTAATCCTAGCTCCTTTGACTTCCAGAATATCATATTCCAAGGCCTTTGATCCCTTAATGTAGAAGCTGCTAGATCTTGCGTTATCCTGACTGTGTTTCCATAATACTGAAATCATTTATTCCTGACTGCTTGTAATATTTTCTCCTTGACATGGGAGTTCTTTAATTTGGATATAGTATTCCTAGGAATTTTCTTTTTTTTATCTTTTTCTAATTGCTATCGGTGAATTGTTCTAATTTCTATTTTGCCCTCTTGTTCTGGAATATCAGGGTAATTTTCTGTGAAATGTATTGTTTATTTCTTGAAACCTGATCTCTAGGCTCTTTTTTTTTTTGATGATAGCTTTCAGGTAGTTCAATAACTTTTAAATTATCTCTCTTGAATTTATTTTCTACATCAGTAATTTTTTTTTCCAGTGAGATATTTCAAAGTGCCTTCTATTTTTTTTTTCATTCATTTGGATCTGTTTTATAGAATCTTGATTTATCATAAAGTCATTGTCTTCCTTTTGTTCTAATCTAATTTTGAAGTAATTATACTCTTCATTGAATTTTTTAAATTACTTTTCCATTTGGCCAATTCTACTTTTTAAGGCACTCTTTCCCTCATTGGCTTTTGGGGCCTCTTTTGCCATTAGAGTTAGTCTATTTTTAAGTTGTTGTTTTTTTGAGTATTTTTGGGGTCTCCTTTATCAGCCTGCTGACTGGCTTTTCATGGATTTCTTGCATCACTCTCATTTGTCTTTCCAATTTTTCCTCTACTTCTACTTGATTTTCAAACTCCTTTTTGATCTCCTCCATGTCCTGTAACCAATTCATATTTTTCTTGGAGGCTTTGGCTACAAGAGTTTGATTTTTTTTGTCTTTTTCTCAGTTCTATGTTTTGGTTGTCTTTGTCCACAAAAATGACTCTATAGTTTGATTACACTTCCTCTCTTTGCTCATCTTGCCAGCCAATTACTTGACTTTTAAGCTCTTTGCCGTGGAACAGCTCTGCTTCTAAAGTGGAGAGTGCTGTGTCCTAAATTACTGGGGTTTAGCACAGCTTTTGTCAGAACTTGTTCTAGGCTTTTGCCTCAGAACTGTGAGAATGACTTCCTCTCCACAGTTTCAATAAGCTCTGCCACACTAGTGCTCCTCACCCCAGGAAGCTACCTAAGACTGCAAACCAGATCCAAGCTGGTCAAAGCAAGAGCAATTACCCTCTACATGGTCAGTTCGTCCCCCTACAATCTGTAGACCTGGAGCTCAGGAGGAAACTGTGGGTCAGCAGCTGCAGCTCTGTCTCCCCAGAGGCAGTGTCTGGACCTTCTTCTTCTCTCACCCTGTTCCCCACTGACCTTTGACTTTCTCTTTGGCATTTATGGGTTGAGGAGTCTGGAAACTGCCACAGCTGCTAGTGATCCACTCTCCTGAAGTCTGCTCCAGCCAGACTGTTCTGTAGGGTCTTGGTTGACCTGCTTCATGTGGGACTGTGTTCTTCTTACAGCTCAGAATGAGAGACCCTTCCTATTGACTTGCCAGGCTGCCTTCAGCAGGAGATTTGTTTCTCTCCGTCACTTTGTGGCTTCTGTAGCATAAAAAATTTGTTTAGAATCATTTTTACAGGTATTGTAACTCAAAGTATTGTGGAAATGATTGTTGAAAACTAAAAATAAATAAATAAATTGTAAAAAGAATCTAAGAGGCTCTGCTTAGAAAGAGAGAAATCCAAAGTGACAGAAATCCATTTATATTTGAAGATATCTGTGACACATTATTTACTAATTATGCTTTGTGGGGTCTAAGAACAAAGACAAAATTCCATCATCTACCCTGAACAGTAGTATAGAGTGCAGGTAATCTTTTTTTTTTTAATTAATTTAACAGAGTATTTATCTATTTAATTATTTATTTTAGATTAAACTTTATGTTTATTTTTAGTTCATATCATTCATTTATACAATATTTTGAGCTACAAATTTTCTCCCCGTTTTTCCCGTACCCAAAACCCCAAAATAGCAATCCCACTATACATCCCCTTCCCCAATTTGCTCTCGTATATCCTCCCCCATCCCTACTCTGACCTTCTGGTAAGGCAAGATGGATCTCCATACCCCAATGCCTGTATATCTTATTTCCCAGTTGCATTTAAAAATAGCAATAATAATAATAATGATATTTTTAAACACTTGATTTTAAAACTTTGAATTCCAGATTATTTCCCTTCTTCCCTCATCACTCACCTTACTGGGAAAATAAGCAGGTTAATATAGGTTGTATATGTGTAGCTATGCAAAACATTTCCATAGTGGACATATTATGAAATACTGACTCTATTTCCCTCCATCCTATTCTGCCTCCCACTTGTTCTTTTCTCTACTTTGACCCTGTGCCTTTCAAAAGTTTATATTTCTAACTTCCCTCCCCCTCAACTTGCTCTCCCCTCCATCATTCACCCTCTCATCCCCTTCCCCCCTGCTCTCCTGTAGGGCAAGATACCTAATTTTTTGTGTATGTCATTCCCTTCCTAAGCCAAATTCAATGAGAGTATGTTTGACCCATTCCATTTTGCCTTCGTGTTCTTCCCCTATTTTGTGACAGTTATCCCTTGCCTCTTCTATATGAAATAAATTACCCCATTCTTTCTCTCTTCATCCCCTCTCATTAAATTCATTTCTCACCTCTCAATTTCATCTCTTATGTATCATCCCTTCCTATTCAATTGGTCCTTTGCCCTCTGCCTATGTATACCTATCCCATGGGTTATAGACAAGCTTGAATATTGAAAAATGGACTTTGTCAAAATATGTGTGGTTTATGATGAATAAAAAGTACATGTCTATTTCTTGTAAACATAATGCCAAATCATGTAAAACAAGTGTTTGCAACAAAAGAAACATATATTTCATTTATTTAAAGTAAGTTTCATGCATACCTTTTCTTTGTGTTTCACATATCTTTACCATTTGTTTTCCTTAGCTGTTTCCCCTATCCAGAAAGCCATCACTTAACCTATAAAAAGGGAAGAAAGCAAAAAAAAAATTAATAAAATTAAACAATATATTAAAACATTTGAATACATATGTATATGTATATGCATACACATATATGTGTGTATATATGTATGTATATGTGTGTATGGATTGTTTCTTTCATAACATGTTCCAGAGTTTTTGCCAAGGAATTAGGGCTCGTAGAGATGAAGGGAATGCCTGCTTAGTTTCTCAGGAGCCAAAATTGGTCGTTATGATTCCACCTCATTCAATTCCATTAGTTTTGTTCTTGTTTTCTATTAGCTTATTAGAATCAATGTGTATACTACTAGGTCCCTATTCCAAAGAGATCAGAAAAAAAAGAAAATGATCTAAATATATAAAAGTATTTATAGTAGCTCCTTTTGTGTTAGAAAATAAATGGAAATTTAGGGATTGCACATCCATTAAGAATGGCTAAACTACTTATGGTATAAAAATGCAATGAAATATTATTGTTCTCTAAGAAATGATGAGCAAGCAGAACTCAGAAAAACCTGGAAGCACCTACATGAATTGATGCTGAGTGAAGTGAACAGAATCAGAACATTGTACAGAGTAACAACAATGTGATCTTCAGCTACGATAGACATAGTTCTTCTAAGCAATACAATGATCTAAGATAATTCCAAAATGATGGACAACTGCTATCAAAATTGAAAGAAAGAACAATGGAGTCTGAATGCAGAACTATGGAGTCTGAAGCATACTTATTTCGTTTTTGTGGTTTCCCCCTTCTGTTTCTTCTTCACAATATGAGTAAGGTGGAAATAAGTTTAAGATAATTGCACTTGTATAACAAATTGATTACTGTCTTGGGCAGGTGGGAGGGGAGAGAAGGTTGGAATCCAATGTCTCATAAAATTAATGTTGAAAATTATATTTACATGTAATTGGAAAAATTCTATTTGCAAAAAAAATCATTATGTAGTGTCAACATCACTTTTCTCAGTATGGACATAACTTTCTGGGCATATTGGATTTTAATTTTTTAAATTTATTTTGACTGCAAAAATTTTTAGATGTTTTTGTTTGTCAATGGGTTTAATGATTTTTCTTTAAACCAAATAATTTTTATATTGCCATGAATTATGAATTTGTTACTTCACAAACATGGCAGAATAATAAGATATTATTTTCTGTAATTATATACATGAAAAATATACATGTGCATATGTGAGCTTAGTTGTTACATATTATTAGATAGATCTCTTTTAAAATCAGTACTAAAATCATTGTCCAGTCATGTCCAGCAACTTTTGCTTGAAATGTTATTACTTTTTTATAATACACTTGGGAAAGAAATGAAGGATGGAAACTGACAGTGTTCATATGGTTGATCCAGCTGTTTTACTTGAGGATAAGATGAGCCATGAAGACATAAAGAAAAAAAAAAGACTTTAAAAGATTTAAACAGAAATAATGCATTCTGAGGAATGTCCATTATCACTTCCTTCTCACTTCTTATTCATCTCTAATTTAGATTTTATTAAACTCAAATCACTTTTGCTAGAAAAAAAACAGGAAAAAAAACTGAGAAGAGAAGTTTACCATTTTGTGGGTATTAAGTCTTGTAAGTTTTTCTTTAAAGATCCATTAAGTTTAGATTATATGTACATTAAACAGTGATATATACATGCATATATAATATAATACATTATTTTCTGTATATTTGCATAGAAAACATTTTATTCATGCATCTAATTGACTGTATTACTTCCATTTGCTTCTATTTTCATTGACCCCTAACTCTATTTATAAATGTACTATATTCTTCTAAGAGGAAAAGTAGTAAATAAACATTTATTGAATCCTTAGTATGTGCCAAACACTGTGAAAAACACTGAGGGAAAAACAAATATCAAAAAGAGGGTCCCTAATCTCCAGCAGCTTATGATTTCATGGGTGAAGACAGCACATAAAAGAAAATGGAAAATTTGTGCGTCTGGGATCTGCTAAGGTACCCACCCTAAGGGCACACTATTGATGTCCCAAGGAATGTAACCAGTTGAAAAATGAAGAAATGGATGATCTGGGCTTCATGCTTAGAATGAACAAAAATTTTTATTATAGCCTGTGGTCCAACACACTAAACTTAAGGATCTGGGTTCACATGGATATGTTACAAAATGGATGGTAACCCAAATTATCAGGATTTCTTAGTTCATTGCTCCTGCACAGAATTTACATGGACTGATATTTGGATATAACTCATACTCATGGCTAGGTGTCCACAAATGTCAATAACAGGAGGGGGGGTGGGGGTGGGCAGAGAGAAATAGAGACAAAGATGTGAAGAATCACAAGAGCCTTTAAACAAGTGCAGAAAAAAGGGACACAGTTTTTTCCCTTTCCTTTCAGTGGAATCCTATTTTACACCCTGACTGTAGTGTCGTTTAGTGCTTATTACAACTTTCCAGAAGAGAAATAAAGTTTGGTGATGCTAGAAAGTAAACTTACTTACCATTTGACTCAAACTATCTACATGACTCAGATCCCTTGGATCTCCTTTTATAACCTTCCAGCTCTGGAGGTCACAAGGATTATCCTCTTCTATTTGCAAGAAGCATGTGTCTCAGATACATTTCCTTTTCTGCGCAGAAGACCAACAATGTAAACTTTAAAGCTAGTTTTACTCATGGGTAATCCCCTGAGAGAATGAAGATGTTTTTTTCTTTTCTGGTAAATTTTTATTATCACATAATCTTGAAAATTCTTCCTCCCTTAGCTTGAGTTCAAGAATGAAGCAGTGCTGTCTGGGGACTCTTCTCATACAAGCAGATATATGTCTCATGTCTTTCTGAAGCAATTCTTTCAGTTCTTCTGATACTGTTATCTCTTAGGCAGTGGAAGCCTTTTCAGCATTTTACCTATCCTGACCCATTCTTAGTATAACATGGGTCTGTATGGTTTGTACACAGAGTTCTTAGGATGCTATCTTGACGTGGGGGGAATTTGCAGGACGTTGGTGAGGAAAATTTTGATGATGTTTAAGGTAGGGGCTTTGGAAAAACTTTGAAACATGTATAATTCCATAATGTACATTCCATAACTGATTCTAATTGCTTAACTATATGTTAAAGAAGAAGCTTTTTGATTGGTTATGGAAACACTCAAAAACACCATGATGAAAAAGATGACCCAGATAGCATCTTTTAAGAAATTGTCAAAGAAAACAGCCCTGCTCTCCTGGAATCTGAGGGCAAAATAGGCCTTAAAAGAATAGAATGATCACCTTAGGAATGATATTTTTTTAAAAAACCTCCTAGGATAATTATAGCCAAATTTTGGAACTGTCATGTCAAGGAAAAAATATTACAAGTGGCCAGAATGAAACAACTTAAATTGAGGAGCCAAATCAGGATTACACAGGATTTAGCAATTGCAACATTAAATGTTTGAAGCTCATCAAATATTATATTCTAGAAGGCAACGGAGTTTGGACTACAAACAAGAATCACCTACTCAGTGAAATTAAGCCTAATATATCAAGGGGGAAATGGTCATTCAATGAAATAGAGGGGTCTCAAGCTCTCATAAGAAGAAGTGCAGAATTTTTAAAAATTGATCTCTGATAATCAAGACTCAAGAAGAGTATAAACAATAAAAAGTGGAAGGAAAATGTAAGAGCTTCAATAGAGCTAAACAGTTTTCATCTCTACATGGGAAGATGAAACATGTCAATCTTAAAAACTGTACAACTAATACTACAGTTAGAAGGAAAATGCATAAAATGGCATAAAAATAATTAAGATTTAAGAAAGAGGTGTATACTGGGTGCAGAAGGAAGGAAGAGGTAGAATAGGGTAAATAATTTCATGTAAAGAGGCTTGAAAGATCTAATACAAAGGAGGGGAAGAAGAGAAGGTGGGCAATGGGCATCACTTGAACCTTACTCTCATTGGTATTGACTGAAAGAGGGAATAATCTGCACAATTAGTTGAATATAGAAATACATCTTACACAACAAGGAACTAGGAAGGTAGGATATTAAATAAAATGTAGCAGCTGATGAAAGGGAGGCTAGATAAGAGGAGGTGGTAGACAGAAACAAAACACTGGTAAGGACAGAAAGGGTGAAAGGAGAGAGAAGCCAAGAAGATCAGATGGAGGAAAATAAAGTTAGTAATAATAAGTGTGAATGTGAATGGCATGAACTCTCTCATAAAACAGATGTAGATAGCAGGGTGGATCGAAAAACAGAATCATACAAAATGATAATTACAAGAAACACAGTAAATGTAACATGACAGAGCAAAATCTATTATGCTTCAGCTTAATTTAAAGAAAAGGGAGGGGAGATAGCAATCCTAGTCTCAGACAAATTAAAAACAAAAATATCTCTAATGAAAAGTATAAGGAAGGAAAGTACACCTTGCTAAACAGTACCAAATATCAATACTAAGCATATGTGCATCAAGTGGAAAAGCATCCAAATTATTAAAAATGTTAAATGAGGTACAAGGAGAAATAGACAGCAAAATGATACTAGTGGGGAACTTCAGCTGTCCTCCCCAGAATTCTACAAATCCAAACAAAAAAATTAAGAAGACATATAGAATATTATAAAAGTTAGATTTGTCAGAGTTTTGGAGAAAATTGAATGTAACAGTTATACTCATTCTCAGCAGCACAAGTAACCTACACAAAACCTGACTATGTATTATGGCATTAAAACCTCAAAATCAAATGTCGAAAGACAAATGTTAAGTGTATTCTTCTTGGATCATAATGCAATAAAAATTACATTCAACAAAGAGAAGTTAAGTAGAAACTAAATTGTGTGTGTGTGTGTGTGTGTGTGTATGTGTGAGTATGTATTCCTATACAGTGAATCAAAGAAAAAAAAATCATTGAAATAATCTATGATTTCACTAAAGAGGATGACAACAATGAGACAATATATCAAAATTTATGGGACACAGTTAAAGCAGAACATCAGGGAAAATTTATTTCTCTAAATTCTTTTTTTAATAATAGTATTTATATATATTTGAAACATTTAATGTTAAGACCTCGAATTTCAGATCCATTTCCTTCCTCCCTTGTCACCTATTCCCTCTGGGGAGATAAGTAATTCAGTATATGTTGTACATGTCTAGCTATGCAAAACATTATCATAGTAGATATATTGTACAGGGCTGCTTATAATTCCCTCCCACTCATCCCACCCCCCACCTGGTCCATTCCCTACATGATCCTGTCCCTCTTCTATAGTGGGTACTTCCAACCTCTCCTCCCCCCAAGGATACCCTCCCATCCATCAAGCTTTCCAGAGAATGGCTACTGTGAACAGATTTTAAGGTTCTGGTTACACAGTATAGTGAACACTCTATTCCATAACAAATCAAAGCAAACCATTCATAGAAAATCAAGGTAGAGCATTAAAAATATTACAACTTATCACAGAAAATCACAATATAGTATTCAAAAAAGCTTATCATTAAAATGGCCATATAGTTTTTACCAAAGTGGTCACAATATTTAGAACAAAGAACAATCATCTCAAAGTACAATAATCAAAATCTTCTACTCATGGGGCATGCTAAATTAACTCAATCAGTCAATTATTCAGCAATCAATTACTAAGTATCATTAATAACTAAGTAAATCATTAGAGAATACATAAACCCTCCACTCCTAGGTCACTAATAAACTACAATTTCATCATTATTCAGGAGCCACAGAGAGGTCTTTTCATCTTGACTTGGGGCCAGTTTTCAGATTCCCTGGATCCTCTTCTTGGTTCCATATTCTACCTGGATTCACCAGACTGCCACCTGGGTTCAATGGCAGACAGCTCCCAGTTCCTTGTCTAGCTCTCTGGGTAGGTCCTGCTCCACACTGAAATTAACAGGGTTCAGTCCATCTCAAACCCTTCACAATTTCTGCTCCAGGAAATTCAAGGCTAAACAAAGCAAAACACAGAAAATGTCCCGGCATCCCAGTTGTGCTTCTTCAGTCTTCTGCAGCTAGTTAAAAAAAATTAGAATCGCCTGATCCAGCTTGGAGGGGAGTGGACTCCTGGGCTCCTGGGCTCCTGGGGTCCTGGGCTCCTGTTCAAAAGAAGTTCCACCACCACAAGTTCTCATGAAATTCTGGGTCAGTTCTCGTTTTTCTCTTTTGCAGCTGCCCTGAAAGGAGATAAAATTCTGACTGTAGCTCTCTGGAGCTTTTCTTTTCTTTTCTTTTCTTTTCTTTTCTTTTCTTTTCTTTTCTTTTCTTTTCTTTTCTTTTCTTTTCTTTTCTTTTCTTTTCTTTTCCTTTCCTTTCTTTTCTTTTCTTTTCTTTTCTTTTCTTTTCTTTTCTTTTCTTTTCTTTTCTTTTCTCTTCTCTTTTCTTTTTCTGCTCAAGGGCTTTATTTATTTATTTTTCATTAAAGAAATGCTTTATCAACTTCTGGTTTACATCACTCATTTCCACCAGATTTTGAGTTAAAATTTTTCCCCCATTTTTTCCCTACCCACCACCCTGGAATAGCAGTCCCACTAGATATCCCCTCATCCAATCTGCTCTTTCCCATATCTTCTCCCATACCCCCTTCGGCTTTGCCATTAGGGCAAGGTGAATCTCTGAGCCCGATGCCTGGACATCTTACGAAACATTTAATTTTAAAACTTCGATTTTCAGATCCATTACCTTCCTCCCTTGTCACACACTCCTCTGAGAGGATAACCAATTCAGTATGTGTTGTACATGTATAGCTATGCAAAACATTACCATAGTAGATATGTTGTAAAAGACTGCTTATATTTCCCTCCCACCCATCTCACCTCCCACCTGGTCCATTCCCTACTTTGATCCTTTCCCTCTTCAAAAGTGGGTACTTCCAACCTTCCCTCCCCCTAGAATGCCCTCCCCTCCATCATCCCCCCTCTGATCCCCCTTTCCCCTACTCTCCTGCAGGGTGAGATATTCCGTTTAGTATGTATGTGATTCTCTCTTTGAGCCAATTTCAATGCGAATATGGTTTTGCCTTTTTGCTTCCTGTTCTTCACCTGCCCTGCAACTACTTCCCCTTGCCTCTTCTACATGAGATAGTTTACCCTACCCTGTCTCTCCACATCTCCTCTTGCCACTTTCCTCTCTCACCTCTTAACTTCATCCCTTAAGTATCATCACTTACCATTATTTTCAACCTGTGCCCTCTATCTATGTAGAACTGTAAACATATATACACACATTTCACATATGTATTCATATGACCATATACCCTTCTTCAATTATTTTCATAATGAGAAAGGTTTCATCAGACACAGTTATTGTTTTTCCATGTAGGAATGTAAATTGATCAACTTTGATAAGTTCCTTTTGATTTCTTTTCCTTGATTACCTTCTCAAGCATCTCTTGCTTCTTGTGTCTGAATGTCAAATTTTCTATTCAACTCTGTTTTTTTCCTCAAGAATGCTTGAAATTCCTCTATTCCACTGAAAGACCATATTTTCCCCTGAAACAAAATACTCAGTTTTGCTGGGTAGGTGACCCTAGGCTTCAATCCCAGCTCTTTTGCCCTCTGGAATATCATGTTCCATGCCCTTCAATCCCTCACTGTAGAAGCTGCCAGGTCTTGTGCTGTTCTGATTGTGTTTCCACAATATTGAAATTGTTTCTTCCTGGCTGCTTGTAGTATTTTCTCCTTGATATGGGAGCTCTGGAACCTGGCTATAATATTCCTGGGAGTTTTCTTTTTGGGATCTGTTTCAGGAGGTGATCTGTGGATTCTTTCAACCTCTATTTTGCCCTCTGGATCTAAAACATCAGGGCAATTTTCCTTGAGAATTTCTTTAAAGATGATTTCTAGGTTCTTTCTTTGATCATGGCTTTCAGGCAGTCCAATGATTTTTTAAATTATCTCTCCTGGATCTATTTTCCAGGTCAGTGGTTTTTCCCATGAGATGTTTCACATTGCCTTCTATTCTTTCATATGTTTGGATCTGTTTAACATCATCTTGATTTCTCATAAAGTCACTCGCTTGCATTTGCTCCACTCTAACTCTGAAGGAATGAATCTCCTCAGTGAGCTTTTGAGATTATTTCAGCTTTTTAAGGCATTCTTCTCCTCATTGCCTTTCTGAGCCTCTTTTGCCATTTGAGTTAGTCTATTTTTAAGGTGTTATTTTCCTCAGTCAGGCTGTTGACTGTCATTTCATACTTTTCTTGCATCTTTCTCATTTATCTTCCCAATTGCCCCCCCCCCTTTTCTTATCTGCTTTTTAAGGTCCTCTATGGCCTGTAACCAGCTTGTATTTTCATTTGCGGCTTTTGCTGCAGGTGTTCTGACCTCACAGTCCTCCTCCATGCTTTGATCCTCTTTGCCCCTAAAATAAGAGTCCAATGTTGAATGTTTCTGTTTATTTTGTTTCTTTTGCCCAGGCATGTTGCCACTTAATTACTTGATTTTGGGGCTTGTTGCCACCATAGCACTCAACCACCACACAGGAGAGCTTTTGTCCCTAAAGTGGGGTCTTCACAACTTCCAAAGATTGGGTGGCCTCTGTAAAGCCTCCACCCCCTCTGGTAAATTGGATACCCACCTGAAAACTCCCCCCCCAGACCACAATCCAGATCCAGGCAGTTTAAAGCAAGAGTGATTAACCCCCACACTGATTGCTGGATCTCCCTACAGTTTGAAGACCAGGAGCTAGAGCCACCACTGACGCTGCAAAATGGCTTCTGTGCCCAGTTTCTTCAGCAGCTTTTAGCCCCCAGAGGGGGAAGCCGACGCATTCCTCAAATACTGGTCCCAAAGTCCATAGGGCACTAACCTCTCACTTTGTCCTAGGCATATCTGTGTTGATAATTCTGGAATCACCATAGCTGCTGGTGTTCTGGGGACCCTCCAGCTGGTTGCTGACCCAGCCACCCTAGGGCTAAAACCTTGGCTCACTTGGGCCTGGGCTCAGCTCCCAGAGCTCTGAGCTCACCTCTCCCTGCAGGGCTGCTGGGCTTTCCTCAGTGGGAGGTTAGCTTCTCTGTGTAGTTCTGTGGGTGCTGGGGCTCCAGAAGTTGTTCAGAGTCCCCTGTTACATTGTTTGCAAGTTGTGTGGGGCAGAGTACCTTGGAAGTGCTGTTTCTACTCCAACATCTTGGCTCCGCCCTCTGAGGCTTTTCTTATATACACAGCATAAACTACTTCCTGTTTCAGCCATCCCCTTCCTGTTATATCAGGAACAGGGGTTCATGTCTTCTGTTTCTTTCACAGATGTTTGACTAGTTACAAAGTGCTCAGTACCTGCTTCCTTGCCAATACAAAAAAGGGTCTTCAAATTACCATGACAAACATATAAAGAAAAATTAATACCAACACTACACAAAGCACTTGGAAAAATAGGAGGAGTCCTACCAAAATCCTTTTATGAAACAAAAATGGTACTGATATCTAAACAAGGAAGAGGTTAAAAAAAGAGAAAGCAAATTACAGACCAATTTTCCTAATGAATATCACTGAAAAACTTTTGAACAAAATATTAGCAAGGTGATTACAGAAATATATCACAAGAATTGTAAACTTGGTTAGGATTTTATGTCTGGAATTCAGGGTTGGTTCAATCTTTGGAAAACTATCACTAAAGTTGGCCTTATCAATAACAAAAACAACAGAAATCATATGATTATCTCAATAGATACTGAAAAATCTTTTGACAAAATACAGCAACCATTCCTGTCAAAAAAACAAAGATAATAACAAGCATCCACATAAAGGGAGCACTCCTTTAAATGATAATTTAAAGCAGCATATAGCAGTATATATCTAAAACCAACAGCAAGCATTATCTGCAATACAGATAAGCTAGAAGCCTAACCAATAAGATCAGTGATGAAACAAGGATGCCCATTATCGCCATTATCATTTGATATAGTACTAAAATGGTAGTTTTAGTAATAAAAGAAGAAAATGAATAATAGGAATTAGAATAGAAAATAAGGAGACAAAATCATCAATCTTTACAGAAGATATGATGGTATACTTATAGAACCCTAGAGAATCAACTAAAAATGTACTTGAAAAAATTAACAACTTTAGCAAGGTTGCAGGATATAAGATAAACCCAAGACAAACCAAGGAACTATATGAACACAACTACAAAACACTTTTCACACCAAGTTAGATCTAATTCATTTTTAAAATATCAATTGCTCATGGGTAGGCCAAGTTAACATAATATAAATAACAATTCTCCCTAAATTAATTTATTTATTCAGTGCCATAGCAATAAATCAACAAAATGTATTTTTTTGATCTAGAAAAAAATAACAAAATTTTCTGGAAGAACAACAGATCAAGAATATCAAGGAAATTGATAAAAAAAAACACAGAAGAAGGTAGCCTATGGATACCAGATCTCAAACTATATTATAAAGCAATAACTATCAAAACTATCTGGTACTGGCTAAGAAATAGAGTGGATTATTAAGATCGGTGGAATAGATTAGATTTACAAGACCCAGTAGTCAATGGCTATAGTAACCCAGTGTTTGATAAACCCAAAGACCCCAGTCTTTGGTATAAGAATTAACTATTTGACCAAAACTGCTGGGAAAACTGGAAAACAACAGGACACAAACTATTATATACCAACATCTCACACCATAATACAAAGATAAGGTCAAAGTGGGTGAACGATTTAGACATAAAGGGTGACACCATAAGTAAAGTAGAAAAGCAAGGAATAGTCTAACTGTCAGATCTATGGGTAAAGGAAGAATTCATGACCAAATAAGAGATGGAGAGAATTATTAAATTTAGTACATAATTTTGATTATATTAAAATAAAGAAGCTTTTGTACAAATAATGCCAACAAGGTTAGAAGGAAAATGGAATTCTGGAAAAAATCTTTTAAGCAAGTGTCAATGATAAAGACCTCATTTTTTGAATATAGAGAGAACTTAGTCAAATTTATAAGAATATAATCCGTCCCACATTTGATAAATGATCAAAACATATAACAAGGCAGTTTTCAGGTGAAGAAATCAAGGCTATTTTTAGGCATATTAAGAGGACCTCCAAATCACTTATGATTAGAGAAATGAAAATTAAAACATCTCTGAGCTACCACCTCCTAGCTATCAGATTAGTTAATATGACAAAGAAGGGAAAATGATAAATTTTGTAGTGGATGTCAAAAAAAATTGGAACACCCATGCATTGTTTGTGGAGTTGTGAATGGATCCAGCTATCCTGGAGAGCAATTTAGAAGTATTTCCAATGAGCCACCAAACTGTGCATACCCATTGGTCCAATAATACCACTACAATGTCTGTGTCCAAAATAAATTATAAAGAACGGAAAGGACCTATATGTGCAAAAATATTTATTGCACCCCTTTTGGTGGTGGCAAAGTATTAGATATTGATGTGATTGCCATCAATTTGGGAATGGCTGAATGGATTATAGTATATGAATGTGGTGGAATAGTATTGTACAATGGGAAATGATGAGTAGGCAGATTTCAGAAAAAACTGGGAAGACATACAAACTGATGCAAAGTGAAAAGAGTGGAACATTGTACACAGTATCAATAACATTGTGCGATGATAAATTATAAATGACTTGACTCTTTTCAACAATCCAAGGAGTATAAAGTATTCATGAAGAAAAATGCTATTCATATCCAGTTAAAGAACTGGTGACTTTGAATGCAAATTGAAGAGTATTGTTTGCATTTTATTCTTTTTCATGTTTCTTCTTTTTTCTTTTGATATTTCTCCTTTCACAAGAGTGATTAATATATAAATATTTTTACATGATGGTATATGTATGAACTATATCAAACTGCCTATTTTCTGAAGAAATGAGGAGAGAGGAAAGGATAGAAAAATATGGAACTCAAAATCCTGTAAAACGAATGCTAAAATTTTTCTTGATATGTAAATGGGAAAAGTACTATTAAAAATTCATTTCCAAAGTCCAATTCGTTTTGAGTATAGCCCACAATCAATTAGAGGAAAGTCTTCCTCTAATCTAGGACATGCCAAGCAAAATACAACTACAAGATAGATAGATAGATAGATAGATAGATATAAATACATAGAGATAAACACATATATAGATAGTATATCTGTATATGCATATGTGCATACACACATACACATATGTATACATATGCACATGTATGCATACATGCATACACATATAATATGAATACTCTGTTGTTAGGTGGCTTTCATATACAGCATGAGTCTTTTGGTATTATGTTTAGTCATAGCATTAATAAGAGTTTTGAAGGTTTTCAGAGGCTTTTCTTTACAATGTTGTTATCTTATACATTGTTCTCTTGATTCTTCTCACTTTATATCAGTTTATATAATTTATCCAAATTTCATTGAAATTTTACCCTTAATTTATTACTGAAAAATGGTGCTACATTTTTAAATGTTTCTGCCATGCATCCATTGATGGGCATCCATTCCTTTATTACTTAGTTCTTTGCCAATTAAAAAAAATCTTTTATGAATATTGTGTGTGTGTGTTTGTGTGTGTGTTTATATGTCCTTTTTGTCTTCTAGGTATGAATCTAGGGGTTGGATGACTGGGTCAAAAGTTATGCACAGTTTAATCAATTTTGGACATAATTTCAATTTTATTTTTCCTCAAAAATATCTACACCAATTCAAAGCTCTACCCACAGTGTATTAGTGGGGCTATTTTCTTTCAGTCTCCACAACATTTGTCATTTTCTGATCTTATAGGTGTGAAAGTTCTCTTAATTTCCATTTTTCTAAATATTATGTTTGTAATATTGTGCTATATAGATTTCGATAGCTCAGATTTCTTTCTTAAAAGTATTTGTTCATAATATTTCGACATTAATCAATTAAATTATACCTTTTATTTTTTATACATTTTAGTCAATCCCTTATATAGAAATTTGACATTTATAAAAATTGAAATTAATTTTTGCAAAGATTTTTCACCAAATTTGCCTACTTTAATTTCAATTTCTGCTTTTTGGTTTTGGAAAATTTTTTAAAATTCATTTTATTCAAAAGTGTCTGTTTTATATTTATTTTGTGATTTTCTGTTTCTCTTTTTTAGTTATGCACTATTCCTTCTAATGATCTCAATTTCTTCCCTACTTTTAAATTTTGTGATGTAACCCATTATGTCTAGCTATGTATATATGAGTATATACACATATATTGTATATATACATATATATGTATATATGTATGTATACATATATGTATATGTATGTATACATATATGTATATATGTATGTGTTTATTGGTACACAACCATGCACACAAATATTTGTTTCTTTGTTTATCTTGGTTTGCATTGTGAGATGTTTGTTTATAACTCATTTCTGCCTTACATTCTTTCCTTTTTTCTCAGTTTTTGTCAAATAGTGAGTTATTACTCCAATATCTGGGGTCTTTTGCTTAATAAAGCACTATGATACAGTTTGTGTAACTGCATGTTTAGTTATACTGATGGACTTTTCTTTTTCTTGAAAAGTCTGAAATTATTTTAATAATTACCAAATTGTAATATATTTTTACATCTGCTCCTACTAGGTCCCTTTCCTTCAAATTATTTTTCATGATTTCATCTGAAATTTTTTTACTTTTTATTCCTCTAGATTAATTCAAACAACCTTAATATAGCATTTTACACCTATCAGATAGGCTAAAATGATTGAAAAGTAAAGCAACAAATATTTGAGGGGATGTATAAAAACTGGGACACTAATGCACTGTTGGTGAAACTGTGACCTTATCCAACCATTTTGAAGAGCAAACTAAAATTGTGCCTGGAGAGTTATGGAAAATAGGGGCGGCTAGGTGGCGTAGTGAATAGAGCACCAACCCTGGATTCAGGAGGACCTAAGTTAAAATAAAGCCTCAGACACATGACACACTTAATAGCCATGTGATCTTGGGCAAGTCACTTAACACCAACTCTCCTTCCTTCTCCTCCAAAAAGAAAAAAAAAAGAGTTGTGAAAATGCTTATACTTTTTTTTTTTTCAGCATCACCCTGCAGGGGGTTCGTTTCTCCCTGTAACACACGCCCATGGATAGTAGCCCCAGCTGGGTGCATGTTGTATAGTTAGAGATCTCTAAGCAGCTTAGAAGATAGGAACTGCGGGAGGAGGAAGAGGAGATGGGGAGGGGGGATGTGCTGTTTCCTAGGGTTGAGGTTTTGGGAACTTGGCTTAAGCGCAACAGGCAAGGAGGAAAGGAATCTTTGTGGAAAAGGAGGAGCAGGTTCCATTCAAAGGGCCAGGGACTTTGTGGGGAAAGGGAGAGCGGCGCCCCAGCAGATCATTCCAGATCCACAGACCCCCACCCCCCGGCCACCACCCATGGGGCTCCCCTTTCTGTTTCTCGAGTTTGCAGAGGTCAGCAGCCTGGTGCTCTCCAATCCCCACTCCGGGCTGAGCAGCCTCCTGGACCCCTCACCTGAATAGCTGAAAGGTGAGGCAAGACATGAAGTGGGGCTATACCACTGAGATGGCCGTGGTCAGCTACGTGTGCAGCTGGTTCGGCACACTCAGACCAGGACGCCCTCAGACTCCACTTTGGATAGGATTTTCAGTTGAAGGGTCCAGATCATGAAGATGAAGATGTTCACCTAACACCAGCTAGCTGAGCATCAGGTAGTAGCCAGTCCTCCCAAAAGAGTAGTAGGGTCATGACCCCTCCTATCACGCCTACATACTTGTACTCTGAGAGGGCCAGCAGGTTGATGGTGGTGAGGTCCGTGTTTGCAGTGACCAGGTAGGTCCAGGGAGAACCTATCCTTCAACCCCAGAGCTAGATCAACTACCAGGATGTATGGGATGAAGGCCATAGCTGGAATGTGGAGATCTGGGGAGTCGATGTCAAACCTCGGGGCCACAGGCATGTCCTTCTATACTGTACCTACCAATCCTGGTGCAGGTAGGGAAACACCAAGAGCCCCAGTTTCTTCCCTATGTACATAGTGTAAAAGAAAAGTAATACTTCAGCTTGGTGACAGGAATGAAGCAGCCAATATTCCTCTCCACCAACTCCTTGCTATGGGCAACCAGTCTGCTCCCATAGGCTACCGCCATGTTGGACACAGGGTCAGAAAGGAAGGCTGACTGTGAGGGGGAAGAGTAGCCAAGGCCCCTGGCATCAGCTGGGCCGGATATCTCCTGGGGCCTTGGGCCAACTGGTGTCATGGAAGAGATGCTGCTGGTCCGACAAGCTGGACTCTGCCACAGGCACACACCTCTTCATCTGGGCCTGCTGCCTCCCCAACCAGGAGAGCCTAGCCAATGGAGGCCAAAAAGTAAAAGTGCCTATAGCTTTTGACCCAGCAATACCACTACTAGTTCTGTTTCCCAATATGGCTAGGGAAAAAAGGAGAAATATTTATAGCAGCTCTCTTTGTGTTGGCAAAGAACTGGAAGTTGTGGGTATGCCCATTGTTTGGGAAATGATTGAACAAGTCATGGTATATGAATGTAATGAGATACTACTGTGCTACAAGAAATAATGGACTTGACGATCTTAGAAAAACATAAATAGACTTGCATTAAATAATGAACAAAGTGAGCAGAATCAAGAGAATATCATAAATAGTAACACAAATATCATTTTAGGAACTTTGGGTGACTAAGTCATACTCAAAGGACCTATGAAGAAAGGACTCATCTGTATCCAGAGAAAGGACTGATAAATAAAGCTATGTATAAAATGATTTTGCATATGTGTTTGTATGTATGTACATTTGTATGTATGTATATGAACTACTTGTTTTGGAAGGTAGCCATCTCTAGGGCAGAGAGAGAAGAGAATAAAAAGGTGACTGTATATATGTATGTGTTTATGTATATATGTATATATATATATATATGTATGTATGTATGTGTGTGTGATGTGTGTATGTGTAGTAAAAGGAATAGCAAGTTGTACGTGATAGTTTGCAGCTTTATATGCAGTTTTCTTTTTTTTTCTATTCTACTATATATGTAAATGCTTTTTTTTCTTAAGTTTAGAGTAAAATAAGAAGCACTTCGTGATCACTAGCTATTCAAAAGTACACAGCGCTGCCTTAAGAAACAGTAGGTTCTTTCTTAATGGAGATGTTCAAAAAAGTCTGAGTGACAAATTTTTCAGCATGTTGTTCAGGGTATTCATGTTCAGATATGGATAGGACAGACATATCTTATAACTCTTAAGATTCTATGATTATGTGGATATGCAAGCACTTTAAGAAGTATTATGGTATAAGAGAAAGATTATTTTATTGAGGATCAGGAAATCCATATTTTTTTCCTAAGCATTGCCTCTCTCTAGCTATATAATGTTGGACAAATCACTTAGCCTTTCTAGGCCTTTGTCACATTATCTAAAACCTGAAAGTTTTGAGCTAGGTGATCTCTGAGGCTTCTTACAGCATTAAATATTCTATGAGTCTGTGATTCAAAGTAGTAGAGAAACCAAATACTGAATTCCCCCATTCTCTGTCACCTGAGGAAACATTATCTAGCCTTTGTCCTCACACTCAGCCAAGAACAAAGTACTGCATCTAAAATCTTCCTAATTTAAGTCATTTTGATATTCTTATTGTATCATTCTATTATTCCCTTTCCAGTAGATATTGGATGAGAAATAGCTCTTTCTATCAGCTCACTGAAGCAGCATAGAAATTGTTTTCATTTGTCGGCACTCAGGCTGTGCTACCCTTACTCATACAATATCATTAATGGGTCTCATGTAAGGGAAATGGTACATGAGGCTGGTCTGCATTATACTCTAATGGATCATTCTACAATCAGAGGGCAAATGTCATTTGTAATAAAGCAAAAAAAATCTTCCACAGGTCCTGAACACTTCATGTTGAAAGGGCCTAGAAACTGCAGAAAAATCAGACTCAAATCTATTTAGGAAGTAGAGTGTTTTCCACTTAATGCTCGGTGCTCCAGATCTAAAGGATGGAAATGTTTCATATATCTTCATAGACCATTCAGGGTCTTATCTCTGGTGCTGAATGGATGGCAAAGCACTGAGATGGCAAGTTGAAAGATAAGAGCTAGGAGCTAGGTGGCAGGAATTGTAATTGGGAATCACTCCCAACGATCTCATCTGAATGATGATGTCCTTTCAGAGATTGGATTCTACTGATTCTCTTCTTTAAGCCAGACAGTTTGAATGAGTTTTCTTTATGTTTTAAAACTTGAGTCTTGTTGGTTGTTTCTTTCTCTCCCCTCCTAATGCCATTAACTTCGTTTAAGAAGAAAAGATACAAGAGGATCCAGGCCTAATTCTCCTTTAAATATCTCTAGATTTTACTCATGTCGGAGTATCATTTGATTTTTCTCTAGTGCTAATGAGGAAGGAGTATTCACCAAGAATGCCTAAATGCAATAAAGATTTAGAGGAAATCAAGAGCATTTAAGAAAATAAAAGCAACTATATAATTTGGCCAAATCCAGTCTTAGTGATTGCTGTGTTGTTCAGTAAATGTCCTCTTGTAGATAGATAGATAGATATAGATAGATAGATAGATAGATAGATAGATAGATAGATAGATAGATAGCATTCTTATATCCTTCAGCTAACAATCTCAACAGTTTTAGGACTTGAAATTCATATCTATGAAAACAGAAAGTTTTAAAAAATAATCTGAGTTTCAGTCATATTTACCTAATATTGGATCTGAGCTGGCTTCAGGGGTTGTCAAAGTGATATTACTTTCAGAAACAGAGCCATCAGTTTGCCTACAGGATGATATATGAAGAATCTCACATATGCTGAATTCAATACTTCAAAAACTTTTAAAATACATGCTATGCATGACAGACTTTGACAGTATAAAAATATACCATTTCTGCATTAGTAGAGCTTACATTCTGCTAGAGAGAATCTCACATAAATAAAAATGTATGACTCAAGTTAGAGTATAATGAGGAAATTGGGAAAACTTTTAGCTAAGGGAATCAGAGAAAGTTTCATGGAGGGGATACCTCCTAGGCTGGGCCTTGAAGGAAGACACTAGATGAAATCAGTATGGAGTTTATTCTGGTTACTAGAACTGACCTGTACAAATATCTGGCAGAAGGAGATGGCAAGTTTAATTCAGAGAATAGTCAGTAGTAAAGACGAAGTGTTGAAAATTGGGTTGAAACCAGATTAAGAACCTTCAATTGCAGATTGAAAAATTTGGATTTTATATCAAAATCTAGATTTAGTTGTTTTGATAACAATAGATTATGAATTCTTTATTTCTGCTTGTTCTGTTTTGAATGCTGAACTATAACATTGGACTTTTTCTTCTGGATTGAAGAAAAATATTCTGGAGTCCCTTGGATATTTGATTTGAAACTTCACTTCCTCTTTTACTTTTCATATATTCAATCACATTTTGCTGATGGCCTCCTTTTTATCTTCTCCATAGAAGAAGAAACAAACTATCCATAAACCTGAGGCTATGTCTTGGTGTCTTTCTGCTGCCACTGTGGGCTTTTAAAAAGTTTTTCATAGTTATAGACGTCACCATTTACAAACTGGTTTAGTCACTTGGCTCTTCTTAACCCAGTACATTTCCTCTAAAGAATCTGTATTTGAGGCATAATATTGATTCAGAACAAAGTTGGAAGTCCTACCCTGGAAGGCAGTATGACATAATGCACAGAGGACTGACCTTGATTCAGGAAAACTAGAGTTCAACTTCCAATCTATCGTGTATTCATTGAATGAGGATATTGCTTAACTTCTAAGTGATCTAGGCAACTTTCTATAACAAACTCTAAGTTACTTTGAAGGTGCTGATCTGTATTGGTTGAGGGAATTCCTTACTAAGTGATCTCAGTATCTAAAGTTCAATTATGTCCAATCAAACACACACACACACACACACACACACACACACACACACACACATTTTGATGTTTCTAAATTCCTTGTCAGATAGCATTTTTCTTCATGATAAAATGGTCATGAGGCTATTTTTTTCCTGAGGGAATATACGTTTATTGAGTGGGGAAAGTTGGGAACACGATCACCATTGAGAAATATTCTCACTGTATTATTGTGGGAAATAATGGGAATCATCAACCAAGTTCTCGGTTGGCTAAGTTGATTGATTTGTGTTATTGTGAAAGAACACTGTCCCAAAATAATAGGCTCCAATTGTCAGATAAATGCCAACATGAATTAAAAGTATTTGTTTAAAATAAACATTGTACAAAAAAAAGCAAGCCAAGTTTTTGCTCTGGGCCCTAGATTTTATTTTTATTCAACAAACAATATCATGTCATATGACGAGAGAACCCTATATAAAGCAGGTGGTTAAGGAGAAAATAAATTATTGGCAGATTTCTAATTTTAACATTCTTTTAAGCTTTAATGATAAACAACAGATGTGTGTTCACCAAAATATAGTACAGTAGAAGCAGGTCAATGTAGATTAAGTGAACAATGCTTAATTTATCTGTATTGCCTTTTGTACTAAAGATGGTGGCCTATTTTATAAAGGTCTCATGTAAAATAATGTGACTTTTAAAGGTATTTAATTATAAAACAACAGGATTTTTAGTCATATTAGTGAATTATTTAATGGGCAATATTAGAAACTCAGGAAATGGGAGCACAGCAAGGTAGGAGAAACAAAAAAAGCATACTACAGAGAGGTTACCTGATTCATGAGGGTTCTAGAGTCACTGATAATCTTGCTGAAAGATTTCACTTGGACTTGTTGATACTTCTTTCAGCTAGTCCTTTATAAAGGCAGTTAAGGGTTCATCCTATCCATACTAAGGCAATGTGACAGATGTTGGAAGTTTTAGATATGGAGGGTGGGTTGGAACAAGGTCTTTTGTTTAGATATATTAATTTCCCATTTCTGGTATCATAGACTGGGAGCTTTTATGGATTTTTATGGTGATATAAGAATGGGACATAAACATTTCCAGCAAATGTTGGAAGAAGGGATGTTAAGCAATAGGAGAGAGTGGGTCTGAAACAGAGATAACTTTCCTTAAGAATGGTTAGTGGAGGCTGTGAAAAAAATAGCCCATATGATAACTCATTTTTTAATTTTTCCAATAAGAAAAAAATCACAAATACAAAGGACAGAAAGGAGGCATAAGGTTGGAGAAAAAATAATTTTTTGTGTTCATATAATACTGAACAATAAGAGAACACCTTTCCTTTGACACAAATGGCAATCCTGTAAAGGAGGTAGTACTGTGTAGATAATTATTATAATATGGAGGAAAATACTTTGAGCTTGGAGATAAGAGGAAAATTATGTTAATATGTAAAAGGGCCCAAGTGGCTAGGTGGCGCAGTGAGTAGTAGAGCACCAGCCCTGGAGTCAGAAGGACCTGAGTTCAGATCCAGCCTCAGACACTTAACGCACACAAACAAAAGAACCTAGCTATGTTGTGACCTTGAGCAAGTTACTTAACCCCAATTGCCTTCCAAAAAACAAAAAAAAAAAAAAAAGGAGCTTCTTCTGGGACATGTGGCCAACTCACTGTAATTTGCACTTTCATATATAAAGAAAATCCTAAGTGATCACCCTTACCCTTAGACTCTCTTGCAGATATATAATTAGATGGTTAGGCCAAAATATTTTGTACAAAACTAAAAATATGCAATGAAATGGAACCAAAATTGAACAAGAGGGGAATATATACCTGGATTGCACTTTGGAAATTTTGCAATGCTTCAAATGGTCCCAAAGTTCTATCTTTTTTTACTGCCAATATCCTTCATAGTGATATTCTGTGACTATAAATCATGGAGTATCACTATCTCCAAGGAAAGTTAAGTTGTGAGTCATTGGGAAGGCAATAGATACTCATCATGGTATATAAATAGGTGGCAGCATATTGCCATTAAAGATGCAAACTCAAGAAACAGTGTCAAAAGATATTACCAAAACATTTATTTTGGGGGAAAAATGTGGATTTGTCAAGTACCTAAGAGTAGAGAATAGTGGATGGATAGCCCACTTTTGCCATTGCTCAATAAAATGTGAAGAGATTTAGAAAAAGATCCCCAATGAGTTGAGTGTATTACCAATAGAAGATGTATAGGAAATAGACACTAGTCATAGATGATGAAGTATGGATGAATGGAATGCAACTTATACTTTTTTAGTAAGTACCTACATTGGTGAGATCACAGATAAATCAAAGTACTAAAGTGAGCATGCATGTATCATTTTACTCACTTGAGTGGCAGTTTCTTATAGCTGATTACCATATCCTATTTCACTTTTCTCATTCATTGCAAATTACACAGTTTTGTACAAAAGAGATGCTCAACAAATGTTTGATGAACAAAGGAATAAATGAATGAATCAGTGAATCAATAAATGAATCAATGAAGAAAAACTGCTCAACCTTTAAGAAAATTGAAAATGTGGTTTTGTTCTATCATCAAATATTTTCCCCTGTATTCTTTTTTCTTGGTGATCCCTGCAACATTTTTTCCAAGCTATTGTTATTATTTTGATGTAAATAAAAACCTGTAGTCCAGTTGTTTTCTATTCATCTACATCTGGATGTCCCAGTATCATTTCAAATTCATATATAACTAGATCTGAATGCAATCTTTTCCTCTAACCCAATTCTTCTTCCTGACTTCCTTGTTTCTGCTGATGCTTTTCCTAGTATTCCAAGGGACCTAGACATGAGACTTAGGACTTATCAAGAACACTTCCTTCCTCCCACCTGTTCTGTAAATCACTAAGTCCTTTAGTTTCTACCTCTCCTATACCTTGAATATTCCTCATCATTGCTGCCGATGCTACTATGGATTAGCTCCCCAATTCTTCTTATCATTCATTACATTGCCTAGTACATAGTAGTCACCCAATAATTATTTTTCAATGAATAGATGAGTGTATGCATGTAAGTACAAATATACAATGATGGTAACCAAATGAGATATTTATCCACATTATAATGAAACAGGATAAACATTTAGAATATTGATCAAATAATAACGCAAGTCATTTCCTTATTCCTTCCTTAGACTTTACCCTTTATATAAAATGGCAATACTAAAACTTAGAATGAAAGCATTAATCTAAGAAACTATTTAGTGTTGAAAAATCCTAGAGACACTTAATTTAAAAAAAAATGTCCACTATAAGTTTTCAGTTTCTTTCACTTCAAGGCACAAATACTTTAAGGTGAATAAGCACCTTTCCCAGTTTGAGAGCAGTGAAAATAAGAGGAGAAAGAGGTTCTTATGTGTGTTTTATTCCGTTTCATTATCAGGAAGCTTGGGTAGATCGAAACTGGTGGAAAGAAGAGGCCATTTTTTCTATACTCAAGAGTTGAAAATTCAAAGAGAAAATAATGTTATTAATACTATTATCTGAGATTATGTTAGGGATATTTACTAATTATGATTAAAATATAAAATTGTGTTGAATAGATAAAAAAAGAAAATACAAATGTTTCTAGCTTCTATAAATATTCAGTGGATCTTAGAATTACAAGAAAAGTGAAAAAATGATATGTGCTAATATTACAGTTTTCCATTCAGTAAAGTCATAATTGTCTTCCCCAAAGTACTTATTAAGGGGGAAAAAAGCTACTAATGTTTCTGTCATTTGATTGACTGAACTCTTACTTGGCTCCATCCCTCTGACTTTTTTGTATTTATCTCCACAATTAATTCCAAATTACGGATTTTCATGGAAAAAGTTAAGCTACTTTATCATTTTCCATTCTTGGGAATATCAATAATTTTCTATATAGGATACATTTTAACGAGGGAAGATTTGGTTATGCTGCTTATCTATGGCCCTGAACCTCTCAATGTTTCTGGCCAGATTTCTAAGATAAGTTGCAAACAAATTGTTCAGTCACATCAGTGGAGTGAGTTTTCAGTCAGAGTCCCCTACACAGTAAAAATCATGTTATATATACACACATACATATACATATATGTGTATGCACATATAGGCATTTATGTACATATATGTGTGCATATGTGTACATATTTCTCTGTCTTTATATGTGTTTATGTATAGATGCATGTATGTGTATATATGTGTGTATACATGTATATATTCCACATTTAAGTCACTAGGCCAAAAATTATGATATAAATTCTTTTTAATTTTAGAAAATGACTATATGTGACTTTCTTTGTCATTTTACCAAAATCTTCTCACCGACTTTGAAGTGAAAAACCCAACGAGAAGGGAATTCAACTGAAAGGTCATTTGGGATCAGACAAAATAATTTGAGTTGATCAAATCAATTATTTATACATTGGATGACAGTGTGGTTCTTGCTAGAAAGCACCTTATTATAGCTCTTCACTCCTACTGAACCCTACTAAAAGTGACATTTTGAAATACAAAGCATATTCTCCTCAGTGCGCTTAATATGTATCAGCACCTCTCACTGGTTCTTTTCTCTATTGAGTAGCTGTCAGCACGAGAGAGTCCATTCCTTCAGCAAACTGCTCAGTGGGTTCTCTTGACATGACTGAAAGTTTTCCAGTTGGCAAACATAAAGATTGAGGGAGGTAAGGCTTTGGACTCAGCAGGAAAAGTAATAGAGCTATTAGCCAAATACCAAATATGGAGCTGCTGGTCCTGCACACCCGGGCAGCTAAGAAGAAGGTTTAATCTCCCGTGGGGGCACAAGTTGAGAAAGTTCTTGGCAGTTCTCTGGACTAAAACATGCAAATGAGGAAGGGGATTTCTTTGAAACAGAGCTCTGGTACTGTAATTACCTGTTCATGAAGATTATGTGCTAATTATATTCAGTCCATCTAGAAGGCATTAGTACAGAGCTGGCAATATAGTGGGCAAGATAGGTGGCCAAGTATAGTTTCCCTGTAATTAAATGATTACCAGTTCTGATGCATTGCAGTTAGAATATATAGTAGTCATGTAATCATATGTGTATTTGTAAATAAATATACACATGTATACACATATATATTTATAGTAATTAAAACTAATACCAAATTCACAAGAATTATCCGGCATAATGGCAAAAACATTCATTGAACCATTTAGAGCTACCAGAGAATTAAAAGTTCATCTAATCAAAACTGTTAATTTTACAAATGAAAAGGAGGGCCAGAGCGATTAAGTTACTTGTCCAATGTCATTTAGTAAAATGAAGCAGTTAGAATTTGAACCAAGATTTTTGACTCCAAATCCAGAACACTTTCCATTGTAGCACATTGCTTCTACAATCAAAGAGAAACATTTTGCCATCTTATTTCATTTGAATTTATGTTTAGGGCAACTTTAGTCACTGACATTTAATCAGGAGTTCTTTTGTTGTTTTAACAAGGTTCCTGTGGTCATGTCCTTTTATATCAGGACACAGTATCATGGTCACATTTGATTGTCTAGGGAATCTAATGGCCCCCTTCTCTGTATGTTATATTTTTTTTGCATTCTTTCACAAATGAAGAAAATGCTAAATTGCAGTAATAGGTTAGCAAAAATAAAGATATAATTTTTATCATTCAGATTCACAAATCCCTTTAAATAGGTCTTTATGGAGTTAAGGGATTCTGGGTTAAGAAAAATTGTTCTATGTGGAAAGATGTGTTTAATCAGCAATTCCAAAGGCTCACCTCCCAGTAAATTCATGAAATTGCTCAGATAATTCTGATCAATGCCATCTTACACTTTATTCAGAGGTTAAAGTTTTAAAAGTTAAAATTATTGGGAAAAAGTTTCATTGTTATTTAATTAAAAAATAAAAGAAGAGCCAATTCAATCAGAAAAGTAGAGCCAAAGGGGGATTCTACTTAAACAGAAGAGCCTGAGGTAGAGAAGATGAAAAAAAAAATTAGATATTATATTGAAAGTAGGGAAGAGTTGTTAAAAATCATATTATTTTGATTTAGAGCTGGGTAAATAAAAGCTTTGTGAATTATGACCCCCAATTTATGGGTGAAGATACTAGAACCAGGAACATGATGCAATTTCCTTGAAGTGATACCATCAATAATTATCAGAGGCTGGGTTTGAATCCAAACTTTCTTACTCTGAAAAGAGGGAATTTATTAAAATGAATAAAAATTTAGAAACAATATGCTTTAAAGGTTTTTTTTGGTGAACATTTCCATTCACAAGAAGAGATAATGGAGATTTTGCATGCAATCCTTTATTTACTACATAGTGACATTTTTCTACTTTTTAATGGACTTCAGATTTTACCTGGTAGTACCAAAGTTGCCCAGCTCATGTTCCCTCTACAAACACTGCTATTTTCTGTGCATTTTAAAATGTGTCTCTGATGCTCTTTTTTCTCTTTCTACTTATTCATTTCTATTTCTGTCTTTCTGTCTCCATTTCCCTCTTTCCCTATATCATTGCACTACCCCTTTCAAAATTCTCACTCTAGAAAAACCCAAAGAACTCTCGCATTTTCGTTGCCGTGGAGTATCCTACCGTAATCTCCTTTACAAATGGGCTCTGTGGCCTAGCGCCCCCTTCCCCCGAGCCAGGTCACCGGTGATCGTCCACCGCAGCCCACTGCCTGACAGGGGCTGCTCGGGGGCCGCCACTAAGGTTTACATCATCATAAGAAGAACAAGAAATATGGCAGCAATCCCGTCCAGCGGTTCACTTGTAGCAACCCATGACTACTACCGAAGGCGTCTGGGTTCCACCTCCAGCAACAGCTCCTGTGGAAGTGCTGAGTATTCTGGGGAAGTGATTCCCCACCATCCTGGTCTTCCTAAATCAGACCCAGGCCACTGGTGGGCAAGCTTCTTCTTCGGCAAGTCGAGTCATCCATTCATGACAACTGTATTGGAATCCCCAGAGCACTCAGGAACTTTCCAGGTTGCTCATGGCACGATCACCTGTGACCTGGCTCAGGAGGCCATGAGGAAACGGCATGTCAGCGAGCCCAGCAAGACCAGGACTGGGCCTTCTGCATGAGCAGCAGCACCCTCCTTGCTGCTCACCACCCCCCTTCTGAAGTGTGCTAGGCATCAGAGCCCATTTCCCCCTCCCCTCCCCTCCCTTCCCTTCCCTTCCCTCTCCCACTTATTCCTTTAGAATAGATAGGCTGCATAAGTATAGAAGTAGTTGTGGGGTGTGTGTGTGTGTGTGTGTGTGTGTGTGTGTGTTTTTTAAGGAAAACAAAAGCAAAACACCAAAAAAAAAAAACAAGTAAAAGAAACCACACTGCTATTTTGGTTTTTTACTATCTGAATCACCTATGTGCTTTTCGGCAGCCTCAGTAACCTGTTGACTTTGTACTCAACTGAAACTAATAAACTTTGAGCAGCCTTTAAAAAAAAAAAATTCTCACTCTAACTTGTCCCCACAACCACCCAAACAAATGCCTTCCCACATAACAAAAGTAAAATCAAGGAAAGTAACTTTGAGATATAATGGTCATTCTGTAAATGTATGTTTCATTTGTCCCTATATCCTGTTATCACTCCAACAGAAAGTGGGATATGTGCCTCATCGTTAGATTTCTGGAGTTAGGGTAATGATTACATAGATAATAAGCATTTTCTTTCATAATTGATTTTATTTACAATACTGAGGTTAATGATTACCAGTTCTGATGCATTGCAGTTAGAATATATAGTAGTCATGTAATCATATGTGTATTTGTAAATAAATATACACATGTTTTAATGTTCATTTTGCTTTGAAGAAGTTTAAGCATTTTTTTCTCAAATTTCATGAAATCTATTGCTCTATCAACTCTGGTCATGATGAAAATATCATTTTTTTTTTCTTTTTGGAGGGCAGTTGGGTTTAAGTGACTTGCCCAAGGCCACACAACTAGTTTTTGCATTGTGTCTGAAGTGGAATTTGAACCAAGGTCCTCCTGATTTCAGGGCCCTTGCTCTATTCACTGCACCAACTAGCCTCCCCAGAAAATGTCCATTTTGATGCATATTGGTAAAAAAACAAACAAAAACAAAAAACAATTAAAGTGAAGATCTGGACATTTTATTCCCTACCTGTTCATCACAAGCTTTTATGCCACTGTACCAGCAAGCACCCAAGCATCCCCAGGGTGGCTGCCAACACAGGTTTTTAGATCTGCTTTTCTAAAGGAAAGCACCTCAAAATGGGTTAACAATCTTGCTTTAATCAATCAACCATATCCTTTACGTGGTTCAGAGGAAAAAGGTCAGCACCCTGAACTTCAGAGTATACAGAAAAAAGTTACAAGAAAACAGAAAAACATATCAAGCAGACAGGCTTCCAACTCTCTTGACCATTACACCCATACCTAGTCAGTTACCAGAGAGGGAAGCATCAACATCTGAGTTTTCAAAGCCAGGGGCTCAATGGCTGCCCAGAGTCTCATCTGGTAAAATCACACACTTCTCAAAGTGAGCCCCAAAACAAAGTCTTACAACAGGGATTATATAGTCTTCTCCTGTGTCAGAGAATGTAATAACCCCTTTGACCCACTGCCCAATCACAAAGCACCAAGGTGTGTGCTTTCCTGAAACACAAGCCCCCCACTATAGGCTCCAGGTGCACTTAACCTAAGAGCAGGGAAGATCTTAAAAATTTACATTCCTATAACCTCCAGGAGCAATCTCTGGGGCTTTTACCTCTTTTGAATCCTAGGATTAGGTTAATTGCTGAGATTCACCCAGCTGATGAAGAAGATGCACAATTAACAGACAAGCAAGAAAAGGAGGAAAAGAAGGAATAATTCCAAGTCTGAAGACTTAGGAAGAGGAGGTAGCAGGATGTAGTGGCAGGAGCATTTTGCCTGGAATTGGAAGATGTGGATTCATATCTTAATTCTAGTGAGATATATATATGTTACTATTGTGTCATTGGATAAATTATTTCATCCTGTCTGGCTTCAGTTTCTTCATGTGAAAAATAATGGATGGTGTTAGATGGCCTCTGAGGGCTCTTTCAGCCTCTCATCAATGATCCTATAAGATGCCAAGCAAGTTGGAAAGACCTTCCCTAACAGATAAAAGAGAGAATATCAAATGGGTATCTTCAATTTGACTTATTTAGAAAAAGTCCTTTGGTATTTCTGTATGTTAAAGAATAGAAATAATAGGGATGACAGAGTAGAAATAGCAATTCTGCAGAGCTCCAACCCACACCACTTCAAAATTATGTAAAAAGGGGACTATGAACCACCTCTGGAACTCGAGAACCCACAAAATGACATAAAGAAGCTAAACCCCCACTGAGGACAGTCCTGCAGCCTGGCAGGGAATACCCAGCACAGCACTCTCGTAGCAGAGCCCAGGCCCGAGTGAGTCTCGGTTTTAGCTCGAGGGTGGCGAGACCAGCAGCAGGCTGTAGAAACCCCAGAACACCAGCAGCTGTGGATTATCCAGAATTATCAATACATAGATGCCTAGGACAAAGTGAGAGGTCAGTGCCCTATGGACTTTGGTACTGGTTGGGAGAATATGTCAGCTTCTTCCCCTGGGGTGAGAAGCTGCTGAGGAGCCAGCGCAGCTTGCGCCACATTGCCACATTGCAGCTTCACCTATTGGCCTGTGAACTGTAGGGGGACCTAGAAAACAGTCTGGGGTGTAAGTGCTCTTGCTTTACCCTTGTTAGATCTGGATTGTGGTCTATATTGAGATCTTGGGGTGTGTGACCAGCTTGCCAGAGTGTATGGAGGCTTCACAGAGGCCACCCAACTAATACCTCCAGCAGTTGAGAAAACCCCAACTTTTGGGACAGAAGTTCCCCTGGCTGGTGGCAAATTCCTAATGTGGCAACAAGCCCAAAAGTCAAGTAATTGAGTGACAACATGCCTAGGCAAAGGAAACAAAATAAACAGAAAAGTGCAATATTAGACTCCTGTTTTAGAGGCAAAGAGGATCAAAGCTTGGAACAGGAGGAGGACTGTGAGGTCAGAACTCCTGCACCAAAAGCCCCAAATGAAAATATGAGCTTGCTACAGGCCATAGAGGACCTTAAGAAGCAGAAAAGAGAAGTGGGGGGAAAATGTGAAGAGAAATAAGAAAGATGCAAGAAAAGTATGAAATGAAAGTCAACAACCTGACTGAGGAAATTAACACCTTAAAAAAATAGCCTAACTCAAATGGAAAAAAAGAGGCTCAAAAAGGCAATGAGGAGAAGAATGCCTTAAAAAGCCAAATTTTTCAGATGGAAAAAGAATCTCAAAAGCTTACTGAGGAGAATCATTCCTTCAGAATTACACTGAAGCAAATGGAAGCTAGTGAATTTATGAGATATCAAGATGATATTAAGCAGACACAAACAAATGAAAGAATAGAAGGCAATGTGAAATACCTCATGGGAAAAACCACTCACCTGGAAAATAGATCCAGGAGAGACAATCTAAAAATTATTGGACTACCTGAAAACCATGATCAAAGAAAGAATCTAGAAATTATCCTTCAAGAAATTCTTAAGGAAAATTGCCCTGATGTTTTAGAACCAGAGAGCAAAATATAGGTTGAAAGAATCCACTGATCACCTCCTGAAAAAGATCCCAAAAAGAAAACTCCTAGGAATATTGTAGCCAGGTTCCAGAATTCCCAGACCAAGGACAGAATATTACAAACAGCCAGGAAGAAACAATTTCAATATTGTGGAAACACAATCAAGATAACACAGGATCTGGCAGCTTTTACACTGAAGGATCAAAGGGCATGGAATATGATATTCTGGAGGCAGAGGAGCTGGGATTAAAACCAAGAATCACCTACCCAGCAAAACTGAGTATCAAGCTTCATGGGAAAATTTGGTCATTCAGTGGAATAGAGGACTTTCAAGCATTCTTGAGGAAAAAACCAGAGGTGAATAGCAAATTTGACATTCAGATACAAGAAGCAAGAGATGCTTGAGAAGGTAAACAGGGAAAATAAATCACTATGAATTTACCAAAGTTGAACTATTTACATTCCTATATGGAAAAACAATAACTGTAACTGATGAAAATTTTCTTAGTATGAAAATAGTTGAAGAAGGGTATATGGGCATATGAATACACATGTGAATGTGTGTACATATATTTTCAGATATACATAGATAGCAGAGGCCGAATCTAATAGGAATGGATGATACTTAAAAGGTGAGTTTAAGAGGTGAGAGAGTAATGTGGTGAGGGGGAATGGGGAGAGACAATGGGATAAACTCTCTCATGTAGAGGAGGCAGGGGAAGGTTGTTGCAGGAGAGGGGAGGAACAGGAAGGCAAAAAGGCAAAACCTTATTCTCATTGAATTTGAACCAGGGAGAGAATGACATGCATACTAAATAGGATGTCCCACCCTGCAGTAGCGTGGGGGGTGGGAGGGATGGGGGAAGGTGGGAAGGTGGTAGAGGGGAAGGTGGGCTGGGGGGTAGGGAAGTTGGAAGCACCCACTGTTGAAAAGGGACAGGATCAAAGTGGTGAGTGGACCAGGTAGAAGGTAGGCTGGGAGGGAGGGAAATATAGTCAGTCTTTTACAATATATCTACTATGGTAATGTTTTCCATAGCTACACATGTACAGCATGTACTGAGTTGCTTATCTTCCTTTTTAAATCAAATTTAAAAAATATATATATAAATTCTATGAGAAATACTATTTTGAAAATAATCAGGAGATAAGATTGCAGGCAATTGGGTGCAGGGATTCACCTCTCCCTACTGGAAACGTTGAAGGGGGTATAGGAGAAGAGATGTGAGAGAGCAGATTGATAGATGGGATATCCTGTATGACTGTTATTCTGGGGTTGTGGGTAGGGGAAGAATGGGGAAAAATTGTAACCCAAAATCTGATGAAAATGAGTGATGTAAACCAGAAGTTAATAAGCATTTGGGAAAAAAATAGAAATAATAAATAATATGGGGCCTCTGTTGGTTGAGCAGCCAGAGAACTTGTGTACCCTCTTAGAAGCAATAATAAATTCACTCAGTCTTAGAATTTCTTACCATCTTAGGGCTTTTATGGAAGTTCCTCACTATTGCTTCAATTGTTTCTGAACCATCTCTGATGGCAAATAATAGGTTTACTGGCAGGCTAATTACCTGGAGCATTTGTAGAAAACTATTTTTTATGCTTATGTGTAAAGTTTTGGGTAGAAGGTTTGTATTGTAGTTTTTATCACTATTCAGTGGTGTGTGAATTTTGGGATTGTTGCTAAAGTAGGTAGATGGGTACTGACATTCTTGATTTACATTTTTGCATTTATATTTTTTATTAAAAGTACCTAAAAATTTCTGCTTTAAAAGATACTTTTTAAAAGAATAAATGAATGATCAGATAAAGGGCAAGTTAATTTCCTAATAGTTTCTGAAACTTTGGTAGAAAGGTTGTCTACTTTTAGACACCTTGAACTTGCACTATTTTATATAAAGTTCTATGAACAAGCTTGTTTTTAGTTAGTGCTTCCATATCTATTTATCTTCTATCTACATACATATGCAAATATACATATATATATACACTAATATGAGGAAATTCATACATATATACATACATATATCTATATAGATTACAAGGAGAGATGTGTCCATTCTCATAATTTAAATGGATGAGAAATACTGTATATAAAATCCCACCTGGTTGATATTTTGGATATTGTGCTAAAGTTTTCTTTTCCTTGTCTTATTCTTTTCATAAGGAATAGCATTCTGGAAGGGAGTAGGGGAATACTTTGTGAAATGCCTTTGAAAAATACAAAAGAGATCCACCAACACTTGATTTTTTAATACACCTCTATGACACATTTGTGTAAATGTCAACTTGATGTTTAAATGTTACATACCACTAAATTGGCTTTAAATACAATTCCATAGAGCTTTGCAAGAATAACATGGTGTAAGGACAGTGTGATATTGTTGGTGCAAAGAGAGAATTTTCATTGAATTTCAACTGTAATATTATTCAAGCTAAGATGCATCATGATATAGTGAATGGAGGACTTATCTCCTGAGTCAGAAAAACCTGGGTCACAGTTACTCCTCTAAAGGACATCTACTGGCCATCTAATTTTGGACAAGTCATTTAAACTCTGAATGGTACAAGATACCCTTAAAGACTCTAAGTTGAAGAACTTTACTGATCCACATTTGTAGAAGGACTATTTTTTCCACAATGGCTTTTACCTATGAAATTATGGTCTTGAGCAAAAGAAAAAACATGATCTCATTTTTTTCTGAGCTTCACAGTACAAAGGAAAACGGAAACCTTAGTTTTTAAGACTGTAATACATTGTATGTCGGAAATTAATTAAATTCTCAAGTGCACCTGTGATTTAATTTATATGAATGGTGCAGGTTATAACCTGTCTGTGGTTTGCCTAGTCTATCTAAAACTTTTCTCCATGGACTTATATAAGTTCATAACAGGAGGTTGATCCACTTAATGTTAAAGTGACTGTGTGAGATGTTCAGAGTACCTCTGGTGAGAGTGTTTGCCAAACCCTCATCCACCTTTGGTGTCAACTTGTCATGTAAATCTCACCTATGGCTCCAAGCTGTAAAATGTGCAGTGGTCATACATTGGTAAAACTGTCTTGGCAGACAGTCCCAACAAGGCTGAAAGAAATCTCATGGATGTCAAATCCATTGGTGAATTAGGGTGAAGTGTACCTAAGCATATGAAGACTTTTAAATTTGTTCCCATAGTCATAAAGGTGGATGAAGTAGGTGTTGTGATATGCTCAGAGCGTGGTCATACAGAAGGCACCAAGGTCAACCACTGCATCAGGAGTCATTGCCAGTGGTCTTCCCTTCTGTCTCATCACTGAACACTAATGACTAAGGAAGAGCAAGTAAGGTTGATAACACTGCAAGTCTTCCTCACTTAAATCAAATTCACAGACAAGTCAATATATCACCTGTCATACCCCAACACTGTGGTGTCATTGATCTTCAAAAATGAAGGGTGAACAACAACAGCAAATTAGAGGGACTTCTTTGTTTTTTGTTTTTTTTTTTACTTTGTTAGGCTAGTAGAGAAGACTGTGGAATAGGGGAGGACCTCACCTTCTATCACCATCTGGAAAATTCCTATTTCAACTCTTCTTTCAAAATACACTCTATGACCTGTTTTCCTGATACTACTAAACGAGAAGATCAAGTGTCTTGGAGTCAAGAAGACAGGGGTTAAAGTCCTGCCTATACTGCTTCCTATCTGGGTAAGATAACAGTAAGTACCTAACTTTTTTGAAATTAGTATCATCATCTGTAAGATCGAGGTAACTTTACGTTAATGGTGTTTATGCTTCTTTGTAGCCCTAAATCTATGATCATGGTATTCTATGATTATTCAACATAAAATTCTTGAAGCCAAGAATTCTGTTTCATATTTGTCTTTTTATTCATAGTACCTAGTTCAGTTTCTGGAACCTAGGAAGCTGTGCCTTTAATTGATTTGACCACAAGTGTTTGAAATTTGACACCCTGGGGCAAAGTTCGAATTGCTTACCCCTAGTTATAGCTCTGAAAGGAACCTCTTTGGTTCCCAGTTACACAATTTAATGATAGTTACAGTCAAGAAGTTTTCTTTTTCTCATTATGAACCCCTCTGCTGTCATGTTTTTTCAAGCACTGCTCCCTGCTACCCTCAACCTTGTTCAGTCCTCTGTAGGATATTACACATTATTATTAATTCACCTTTCTCTCTGTATTTCTTCCTAAATAGGGCTGGTTATTTAAACACACAAACAGGGGGGTAGTATTTATCTCATACTCTTTCTTCTAAGAGAGTGTAACTTCACAGACAGTGACTGTTTTCAAAGGTTACTGCATTTTGTATTATCATTTGAAATCTCAAACAGTCATATCTGACACTGTAGCTGAGCTTTGAAGAGTGAAGGAATTGGATTGGGAGACTACCCTAGGATTTGGAAAACCATAAAAAATACTGCACTTTTTTTACTTTGGTGCAAACATATAATCCTCTTCAACATCAGTACCTATTCATGAATGATATACAATGCCATAAGAAAAATCTCTTTATTTAATTGATAAGCTTAGAGGGTTAAAAAATTGACTAATTTTTATAGTGTTCTTGTGGTTTAGCTAGAAAGCAAGCACTATCTTTATTGTACAGATGGGGAAATAGAGGCAAGGAAAGTTAAATGCTTTCCCTAAAGTAATATAGCACAATTAGTACTGGCAGATATTTTCAGTCCCACATGAATGCTTTGTGTATGCTTTGTCTAGATAACATACTTCTTTAGATAGACCTACTTCCCTACTTTTCTCTGGAGAATCATCTGTTCAGTCTTAAGTATCATTAAGGTAGCTCCTTGCATAGTTAATTCGACTTTTCTTTGTGAGTTCTCAGGGTCCTTTCTGGTCAATCCACCTCCCTAATTAACCTTCCCACCCCAACTCAATTCAGCATAGGAGGTATTTATGGCAGAAAGATTCTGCAAAAGCTATAAAAAGCTATATTTCCATATAACCATAAAGGCAATAAAGGAACTATGGAGCCCATTTCTCAATGGAATATGAACTCAATGTTCTCAAGCTGATCGAGATCCAGACTGACTCATTATGCATGGTCTAGTATCCTAGAAGTTCTAGCTCACCTGTTTAGTTCAAATGCCAGTTGCATCTTGTGGTAAGTTGCAGTAGTAATGAAATTTGAAGTTACTTTTGTATTGCTAAGCTGAGAAATATTTAAAATCTAGCTCAAATTAAGCCCCTATTAAAGAAACAGAAGGTATGAACTTCTGTTGCTGATGTAACAGGAAGGGGCTAAAAAGCGAGGAGCAATAATGTATAAAAGGAAAAGCCCCAGAGAAAGAGACTCAGAACATCTTGGGATAAGATTCATGGAGGCAGAAGCAGCTGCTGTCAAGGAGGCTGAAGAGGAAGGTCCCAGGCTGGAGAGAATGATTTTGATTCTAAGAACCACCTGGAGCTTCTGGTGGGAGCTTTGGCAAAAGACTGAGGAAGCATGCTGTGATACTGGTACTTTGAATGAACCTGTTTGTGTCTGTGTTAAGCCTTGACTTACAGGGAACAGAGGCTGTGAAAGATTTAAGGTGCACTGGACACTATGAGCTTCCGCATGGAACAGGAACAGTGTGGAAATCTGCACAAGGAACTGGGAGCTATCTGCCTTTGAACCCAGTTGATAGTTTGGTGAATTCAGGTAGGATCTGTGACCATGGAAGGGGAGGCACAGAATCTGAGAGACTACCTCGAGTCAAGCTGAAAGAAGACTTTACTTGGATACTGTGTACTGACTGAGAAGACTAACTTATTTGTGACTAAGGGGTGGATGGCCTGTGTATTTTACACTACCCCATAATAGAGTGCTGAGAACTGACTGATAGTGTAACTTAGTGTGCCCCATGAGTTAAATGACTTGCCCAAGGTCACACAGTTAGTAAGTGTTAAGTGTCTGAGGCTGGATTTGAACTCAGGCCCTTCTGACTCCAGGGCTGGTGCTCTATTCACTGCACCACCTAGCCACCCCTCTCAGAGTTGTTTTGATTTGCATTTCTCTAATCACTAGTGATTTAAAACATTGTTTAATATGCTTATAGATATCTTTAATTTCTACCTCTCGAAATTGCCTGTTCGTATCATTTGACCATTTATCAACTGGGGAATGACTTGTATTCTTATATATTTGACTCAATTCTCTGTATATTTTATAAATGAGGCCTTTATCAGAGAAACTAGCTATACAAATTCTTTCCCAATTTCCCAATTCCCTCTTAATCTTGGTTACATAGGCTTTGTTTGTACGGAAACTTTTCAATTTAATGTAATAAAGATTATCCATTTTGCCTTTTATGATGCTCTCTAACTCTTGCTTAGTCATAAAGTCTTCCCTTCTCCTTAAGTCTGACAGGTAAATTATTCCTTGCTTTCCCAGAGTGCTTACAGTATCAGTCTTTATACCTAGATCATGTACCCATTTAGACTTGATTTTGGTATATTGTGTTAGATAATGGTCTATGCCCAGTTTCTGCCATAACTATATTCCACTTTTCCCAGCAGTTTTTGTCAAATACTGAGTTCTTATCCCAAAACTTAGGGTCTTTGGTTTTATGAAGCATTAGATTACTATGGTCATTGCCTTCTGAGTCTCATGTACACAATCTATTCCATTAATCCACTACTCTATTCCTCAGCCAGTACCAAGAAGATTTGATGACTGCTGCTTTATAATACAGATTACAATCTGGTATGGCTAAGCCACTTTCCTTAGCATTTCTTTTCATTAATTCCCTTGAATTATCTATTGAGATAATCATATGGCTTCTGCTAATTTTCTTGTTGATATAATCAATGATGCTGATGATTTTCCTATTATTGAACCATCCTTGCATTCCTGGAATAAATCCTATCTGATTAAAATCTATTATACTTTTATTTAAGATTTTTGCATCTATATTCATGAAGGAAATTGTTCTATTGTTTTCTTTCTCCATTTTGTCTCTTCCTGATTTAGGTATCAGTATCATACTTGGGTCATAAAAATAATTTGGCAGGACTCCACCAATTTTCCCAAATAATTTGGATAGAATTAGAATCAATTTTTCTTTAAATATTTGATAGAATTTCCTACTAAATCCATCTGGCCCTGGAGATTTTTTCCTAGGGAGTTTGCTGATGACTTGTTCAATTTCTTTTTCTTAGATGGAGTTATTTAAGTAATTACTTCCTCTTCAGTTAATCTGGGCAATTTATATTTTTTGTAAATATTCATCCATTTCACTAAGATTGTCAAATTTATGTGCACACAATTGGGCAAAATAATTCCTAATTATTGTTCTAATTTATTCTTCATTGGAGGTAAATTCAACCTTTTCATTTTTGATACTCATAATTTGGTTTTATTCTTTCTTTTTTATCATATTGACTAAAGGTATATCAATTTTATTGTATTTTTTCTTCATAAAACCAGCTCTTAGTTTTATTTATTAATTCAATAGTTTTCTTAATTTCAGTTTTAATAATCTCTCCTTTGGTTTTCATCATTTGTAATTTAGTATTTAAATGGGGATTTTCAATTTGTTTGTTTTTTTTCTTGCTTTTTCAATTGCATGTGCAATTCATTGACCTGAATTTTATCTCATTTATTCATTTATGCATTCAGGGATATAAAACTGCCCCTAAGAACTGCCTTTGCTGCTTCCCATAAGTTTTGGTATGTTGTCTCATTATTGTAATTTTCTTGAATGAAGTTACTGATTGTTTCTATAATTTCTTGTTGGACTCACCCATTCTTTAGAGTTAAATTATTTAGCTGCCATTTAATTTTTAGTTTATCTTCCCATGGCACTTTATTGCATTTGATTTTTATTGCATCATGATCTGAGAATAATGTATTTAATATTTCTGCCTCTTTGCACTCAATTGTGAGGCTTTTATGCCCTAGAACATGGTCAATTTTTGTGTATGGGCTATGTACCACTGAGAAGAAGGCATATTCCTTTTTATTCCCATTCAGTTTTCTCCAGAGTTCTATTATATCTAGACTCTCTGAAATTCTATTCACCCTTTCGTGTTTATTTTGAGGTTAGATTTATCAAGTTCAGAGGAGGGTGGATTGAGGACCCCAATAGGGTAGTTTTGCCATCTTTTTCTACCTCTAATTCCCTTGACTTGTCCTCTAGGAATTGAATGCTCTATCACTTTATGCATATATATTAAGTAATGATATTGCTTCATTCTTGATGCTGCCTTTTATCATGATATAGTTTCTTTCTTTATCTCTTTTAATTAGATATATTTTTTGCTTTTGCTTTATCTGATGTAAGGATTACTACCCCTGCTTTTCTTACTTTAGCTAAAGCATAATATATTCTACTCCAGCCTTTTACTTTTACCCTGTGTGTATCCCCTTGTTTCAAATGTGCCTCTTGTAGATAGCATATTGTAGGATTATGTTTTTTTCATTCTGCTGTCTGCCTCATTTTAAGGGAGAGTTCATCACATTCACATTCACAGTTATGATTGCTATATGTGTCTTTCCCTCATCCTATTCCCTCCCCTATTTATATTTTTGTTTCTTCCTTTTTCCTTCCCCTCCTTATGAGTTTTCCTTTTGACCACTGCCTCCCTCAGTATTTCCTCCCTGTGCCCCCTTTTTTTACCCATTATTTCCCCTTACTACGATTTCTCTCCTTTCTAACCACCACCCCATTTATACACTCCCCCTAGCCCTCCTACTGCCTGTACTGCACAATGGGCTTTTTCATTTAACAGAGTGTGTTATTCCCTCCTTGAACCCAAACTGATGAGAGTAAATTTCATACAATGTTCTGATCCCTCCCTCCTTTCCCTCTATTATAATGAGTTTTTGAGTCTTTTCTCATTAGAAACCTAAACTTAACTGATTATGTTGATCCCTCTGTGAGCTAGAACCAATGAGAATGAAGTTCACATGATGTTCATCTCCCTCCCTCCTTCCCCTCTACTATAGTATTGTTTTATGCTTCTTCTAGTGGCATAGTTTATAATTTTCTGCCTCATCCTTTCCTTTTCTCCCAATACAATCCCTTTGTACCCCTTAATAAGTTTGTTTTTAATCAGATTAGTTGATTTATTCCTATGCCCTCTTTGTATATCCCTTTCAAATGTTGTAATAATTATGTAAATTTCAGTATTGACAGGTATCAGCTTCTCATATAGGGATGTAAACAGTTTGCTCTTATTGAATCCCAAGTTGTGTGTGTGTGTGTGTGTGTGTGTGTGTGTGTGTGTGTGTGTGTGAGAGAGAGAGAGAGAGAGAGAGAGAGAGAGAGAGAGAGAGAGTATGTATGTATGTTTTCCTTGTTTACCTTTTTATGTCTTTCTTGAGTCTGGTAATTGGAGATTGAATTTTCCCATTGAACTCTGTTTTTTTTTCTTTTTTTAATTTTTACAAATGCTTTATTAACTTCTGCTTTACATAATTCATTTCCCCCAGATTTTGAGTTACATTTTTTCCCATTTTCCCCTACCCACAAGCCCAGAATAGCAGTCCCACAATATATCCCCTCATCAAATCTGCTCTCTCCCATATCTTCTCCCATACCCACTTCGACTTTACCATTAGGGCAAGGTGAATCTCTGTGCCCCAATGCCTGAACATCTTATCTCCCAATTACATGCAAAATAGTATTAATAATAGTATATATATATATATATATATATATATATATATATATATATATATATTATATTATTGAAACATTTAATTTTAAAACCTGGAATTTCAGATCCATTTCAGATCCTTCCTCCCTTGTCACCCATTCCCTCTGGGAAGATAAGCACTTCAGTATGTGTTGTACATGTATAGCAATGCAAAACATTACCATAGTAGTTATATTGTAAAAGGCTGCTTATAATTCCCCCCACCCATCCCACCCCCCACCTGGTCAATTCCCTACTTTGATCCTGTCCCTCTTCGATAGTGGGTACATCCAATCTCCCCTTCCCCCAGAATGCCCTGCCCTCCATCATCCCCCCTCTCATCCCCCTTCCCCATACTCTCCTACAGGGTGAGATATCCCATTTAGTATGTATGTCGTTCTCTCCTTGAGGCAAATTCAATGAGAATATGGTTTTGTCTTTTTGCCTTCCTGTTCTTCCCCTCCCCTGCAACCACTTCCCCTTGCCTCTTCTACATGAGATAGTTTACCTCACCCTGTCTCTCCCCATCTCCTCTTGCCAATTTCTTCTC